>ML996416.1:0-12661 GCA_010093805.1 Polyplosphaeria fusca | reverse complement strand
TACTCCATCGGTCCTGCATTCCCGGCTTGATCACTATCCCCTTCGGCTCTTCATCTTTAAACAGCGCTCGTATAACACTGCGAGTTGGACTAAAAAGGGCCATCGCATTGCACTATATGCCTGGAGTGGACTACTCTCAATTGCCGATTTATGGTACATGATAAATCGCCGTCCATCTTGAACCACTTCCATTGTCGACAATGCAGCCGCTGTCTCCTATCCTAATTAGTAATGACTATCTCATAGGGTATAAGCTGGTAAGGAATTACTTCGGTCAAGGCTTCTAGCCTGGACATTGCGACTATAGCCTTCGGTATGCTCGTGCAAAGGCTTAAAGCCTCAAGCCAGTAAAGATACTTCTTTCTCATGAAACTATCCACCATCCCTCCATTCTTAAGAACGCCAGCGTCGTATATTGAAGAGTTAGGGCTCCAGTCGCAAAGATGATCGATCCAGTAGATGCATGAGTAGCGCGACACAGCTAAAGGATTAGGCTTCAGCTGTTGTACCTGCTCGATAGGGTATCCTAACGCATCTAGTTGATATATATCTCGCTGGAGACTTCTAGACATGACCTGGATAGATCTGTAAAAGATGTCTCGGTGGACCTCTCCAGTCCCGGACGGGAACACACTCTGGGCCGCTTCGTCCAATAAGAAATCCCTAGCTGACTGGTGAATGATGTATACATTATCTTCCCGCAACGTAAGGAACGAACCACACATCTTTACTATTATCGCAGTCAACTCTTGTGCATTAGGGCCTTGGTCAGGCAAGTCTGCTAGAACGCAAAGCTCCTGAAGATGTAGCGGACGGTACGTAGTGACGACGGTGGAAAGAACCTGACGGCATAGATCTGGGTTCCGTCGCTTCAACTGCTTAATGTGGTCCATCATCCGCCAATATACACCTTTGAGCTCTGTTGGGACTTCTTCGAGGACTTGTAGGATCTCCCATGATAGTGCATTTTTCAGCTCTTTCATGACTAGTGACACCCAGAGGAAAGTGCCGTTCGCCTTTTGTTGCATTTTCTCTCGGATAGATGACTGGAGTAATTGGTCGTATTGGATTTGTTCCAGTTCTATAAGGCGATGGTCGATATAAGCATCAACGGCATAAGATACTTGCACAGCGTTCTCTTTCAGCTCAAGACTCAACCTCGTACCAGAATCATTGAGCTGTAGTCGCTGTTCAATGTTGTTGTAGTTACGACTCGTCAGTACCCACTTGACACGAGGTGATAGAGCCGACATCTGTACAAGGAAGGCCAACAGCTTATCTAGGTCCTTCACACATTCGTCAAGCGCATCAACGAAAAAGTACATATTACATAAACTTGGATCGTGCAGGATATTTGTGAAAATCTCACATAATACCACCCACGCATTTGCGTCTTCGAAGAGGGCTTTGCCTGTCTGGTCATGCTTCTTGCGTAGATGCGAAACGAGCGATGGCTGCTGGCTGACAAGCATGAAGAGCAGACCCCGTAGCACAGCCGTTGCGCTATTAATCCGCGAGTCCGTGGCCTGGAAGAAGAAGTACGAGAGTAGGGTTGTCTTGTCCGTGCACTTGCTCAGCTCGTTGATGATGCCACAGAGTAGCATAGTCTTGCCTTTGCCGGGATCACCCTTAATCCACAGCAGACGGGCCTGCGAGTTGTTCCTCCATCGCTGAAAGTCGGGGTTCTCAAGGATCCAGTGATATGACTTCTTTAGTAATCCACCTTTAGTATCCTCGATGCGCTTCTTATCATCACGAGGATCGGTCAAACGTAAGTCTTGGATGCATATGTTTAGCTTGGCGAATTCCTCTTCCAGTCGTTTAAAGGCACTTGGCGATCCTTCTCCATAGCGAAGCGGCATTTCTACACCAAAAATTCCAAGTAGTGAGTATGCTTTGTCTTCTTCAACCGTTGTCTCGCGGCTTTGTATCCACGAGAATCGCTGCTTATCGCTAAATTGCGATAAGGGCGCCCCTTCTAGCGCTGCACATGGAACACCTGTGGCCTTATGAATCCGCTGCCTGAGCGATTGTTTGTCGCCCAGCTTCTCCCATTCTTGGGAAAAGAACTCGACCGAAAGAGGGGCGAGGAGCTCTTGGAGTGTCCAGCCCCGCCTGAACCATCTACTCCGCCGAAACGCTAGCTCCCAGGCGTATTCCAAGTCTCCATCGCTTGTTTTCTGTTTCATAGTCGAAACATCAGATAGAAAGACATAGCACCTCGCGGCATTCTGGTACCAGTAGAACATCGAGTTGATGGCCGTCTGAAGCTCTATGTGATCTGACTTGTCGATGCAGCAAGTGTCCACCCAAAAGTATTGCAGGCCATCGCGCTTAGCCTGTTGCGCACAGAACCAGATCTTTTTATAGCCAGTTTTGCCCTTTCCAGTACCGTCTACTAGATCTTTAAATGTGACCTCCTGATCAGCCTCCCACATATGCGATAGAGTCGCATAGGGAGGAATCATCTCGTCATCGGCGAAAACCTCGGGCAGGCAAAAGTCGCCAGTGTCGCTGCATCTTAAGAGACGCATGAGCTCGCGCGAAAGGAAAGAGAATGCGGTGGGCTAGGCGTTGGCCGGGCTCGTTCACGGTAGCCTAACTGGAGACGCGTGGTTTTTTGTCGGGCCTACGGTAGTTATCAGGTTAGCGAGCAAATAGGGGTATGGAACGCCCACTCGTACTAGAGGTTTGCATCCAAAGGCGCGACGGCACAACGCTAATACAACGTATATAATTTTGTAAGAGTTGAGGTCGGATCAGGCCGTGATCGCATGCAAAGCGGGACAGGCTAAAGTGTGGCACGATGTAACAAGTGCGCTAGTACATATCTGATAAGCGGCTTTCTGAGCGGCCATGCGCTCAGGGCATCTATCGCACGTGTATTAGCTGGATGACGCTAAGCTACATCTGTCGGCTAAGGCGTCATAGCCCCTGCTCGTAGTGTGGCGTACAAAGACCAGCCACATTCTCAATCGATTGGATCACGTGTGTAAAGTACAGCCTGTGAATTACATAAGATGCACTAGTGCTCTAACACTAGCCGGAATCAGAACCAGCTTCAGGCAGAAGTAGGCGTCGCGACCTTGCGTAAATTTGCACGCCGCAGCGGACACAACGTTGGAGATGCCTTCCTAGCCTCAAAGTAAGCTTCTTTAGACCAAGTATTATCGATATCAATTTTTTGAAGTAATGGAGAGTTGACTGCGGTGCTATTAGACAAGATCTACAGTATCCCCGATAAAAAGGGCTCTAACGGATCAGGTACGGAAGCGACAACAAGTATCGTATTATTTAGATAGAGGACGTGCTAAATGCCTGCAAGTAGACATCGCACACGACTTCTTACAAATTATAGCGTGCATCGAGGTGTGCGCAGATTTAGAGCTGGTTGAAGTGGAAGTACCCCTCACTTTTCTCGGCACGGGGTGTTTCTCGACCAACAGTGATGGACGTTAGATGTCTTCTCTGATTGTGTCATACAGTAGGACGCAGGAGCAATTCTGTTGGAGGGTTTTTCTATCCATATTCGAACAAGGACCCATGGCAGCCCTACACTCGAGCACAGCTTGGCAACTGAGGTTCGCCTCGTCGTCGCAGCAACGGACGAGCTAACTTCTCCACGGTTCTCGGCGTGCGTCGGAGGCATTGGCTGACGTTGAGGCACTTTGCAGAGCTAGGCGCCGCGAACGCCATGCATCGAGGGTGCGAGTCCCGGCCTATCGCGCACAGAGGGACGTCGAGACAAGACTGGACCTCGGACGGGGAGGGGGGAGTATGGCGGATGCCAAATATACCCCATCCAGTGAAGTCCCAACAAAGATGCCAACGGCTTCGGCAGCGTCTCACACCACCACCAGCGCTACGGGGTGAATCGCCTGCTCGGAAGCTGGAGAAGGGAGTCCAGCAGTAATCGGTTATCAAGACCCAGCGCCTCGGGCTATCAGTGGTGCTTCCCCAAGTCCGAAGACAGGCCACTTTTTCGGTCAGGCCAGATGCTTGCAGTCTCGCGTGCTTGCAGCCCGACCCTGCCTTCCAAGCTAGCGGTTGTCATGTGAGTATCCAATTGCAGCGACGCAAATGCCGCTGCGGTTGCTGGATAGACAGTGACCGCAGGGTGGGTTCGCGGTGGGTTTGGGACGCAGCGTCACAGCGTGCGAACCACATCGCTGGCAGTGGCTTGCTGCACCGCGCTGGACCATCGCTGCAGGTACTGCATGGAGCCACCAAACCGCCACCAGACGCTCTAGCCATTCTCTGAGGCTCCGCTCCGTCCAGTCTCCAGCCACACGGACGTGTGTGCGGGTGTGTAGAAGAGTCCCACGTCGACGAGGGCTGCCCCTCCCCCGCACTCTCGTCCTGGGCAGCATCATTGCATCGCGGATCGTGGGCAACACAAGACTGCCCGCCGCAGAGTCGATGGCTTCGACGGCCATGGCGCAGCGGCAAACACACGATCAGCGGTTGCCGGCTCCTTTATTGTCACGGCCGCGGCACGGTTGACTGGTCGCCGGGCTAAAGGGACTTTTGTCCACCACACGGCCACGCCAAGTGAAGACATCGGAGCGCCAGTGGGCCACAACGACGAAGGCGAGTGGGCCAGACAAAGCAGCGTTGTTCGTCATTTCCCTCTCCCCGCCCGCAGGAGCCTGGAGCACGAGGGGAACGGGGACAGGCTCGGTACGCGTCAGTCTGCTCATAAACGCCGCCGCTCGCCCTTCCTGCGCGCAATTACTGCGGCTTCAATTCATCTTGCTCCACTCTTCCCGCAACCCGTGAGACGTCCACTTTGCGCACACCACCCTGCAGTCTCACCCGCAGCTCCACCCGCCTGGCATTCCTTCTCCGAGCCCACAGCAACGTCGACCGACTTGCGTCCCTGCAGCAATCAACGCCGCCCTCGCGCCCTTTACCCGGAATTGAGACATATATCTGCTCTGTACCGCGTCCATTGCACCGCGCGCCCGAACCTTCTACTCTGAACGCGCCAACGCCACTCCCCTCTTTCCTGCACACAACCGCTCCGCCAACGTCATGTCTGAAGGAGACGTGAAACCCTCGAACCCAGTGGTCGCAGAGGCGCACCAGGTGGACACCTTCCACGTCCCCAAAGCCTTCTTCGAGTGAGTCTCTCTCTGCTCGATTGCGTCGTTGTGAACAAGGGACAGCTAGGAGCTCCCAAGAGCTCGAGAGCGGGGTAGCCCCGCCGTGGCCCGGAGCACCCAGGCCAGGCTCATCAGCAAACGCCCCATTGACCACACCACCACCTGCAATTGACTGACCAGGGTTGCACAGTAAACATCCCCAGTCCAAGCCGCATCTCGATGGCCTCGAGCACTACCAGCAGCTGTACAAGGAGTCGATCCAGGAGCCCACCAAGTTCTGGGGCAGACTAGCGCGAGAACTGCTCACGTGGGAGCGCGACTTCCAGACGGTGCACGCCGGCAGCTTCGAAAATGGCGACAGTGCCTGGTTTGCCGAGGGCAAGCTGAATGCCGCCTACAACACCATTGATCGCCACGCTTTCAAGAACCCGGACAAGACGGCCATCATTTACGAGGCCGACGATGCCGGAGACGGCCGCATCATCAGCTACGGCGAGCTTCTCCGTGAGGTCTCCAGGCTGTCCTATACCCTCAAGCAGATGGGCGTCAAGAAGGGCGACACTGTCGCCGTCTATCTGCCCATGATTCCAGAAGCCGTCTTCGCCCTCTTGGCCTGTGCCCGTATCGGCGCCGTGCACTCTGTCGTCTTTGCCGGCTTCTCGTCAGACTCGTTGCGTGACCGCATCATCGACGCAGAATCAAAGGTCGTCATCACCACCGACGAGGGAAAGCGCGGCGGAAAGGTCATTGGCACCAAGAAGATTGTTGACGAGGCGCTCAAGCAATGCCCGGATGTCTCCCATGTGCTCGTCTACAAGCGCACCGGCGCCGATGTTCCATGGACCAAGAACCGCGACTGGTGGTGGCACGAGGAGGTTGAGAAGTATCCTTCGTACATTGCCCCCGAGTCGGTCAACTCCGAGGACCCTCTCTTTCTCCTCTACACTTCCGGTTCGACTGGCAAGCCAAAGGGTGTCATGCACACGACCGGTGGCTATCTGCTCGGTGCGGCAGCGACCGGAAAATACGTCTTCGACATCCACGACAACGACACCTTCTTCTGCGGTGGCGATGTCGGATGGATCACTGGCCACACTTATGTCGTATATGCTCCGCTCCTTCTCGGTGTTGCCACGGTCGTGTTCGAGGGCACTCCTGCCTACCCCAACTTCTCGCGGTACTGGGACATTGTCGACAAGTATGGCGTCAGCCAATTCTACGTTGCACCCACTGCTCTGCGATTGCTGAAGCGCGCTGGTGACCAGCATGTCAAACATCAAATGAAGAACCTGCGTATTCTTGGATCCGTCGGCGAGCCCATCGCCGCCGAGGTCTGGAAATGGTACTTTGAGATTGTAGGAAAGGAAGAGGCACATGTTGTCGACGTGAGTGATGCGGGCAAAGGGCGTGCTGGACGAAACTGATTGTGACAGACCTACTGGCAAACCGAGACTGGCTCTAATGTCATCACCCCTCTTGGCGGAGTGACGCCCACAAAGCCCGGATCCGCGTCTCTTCCCTTCTTCGGCATCGAACCTGCCATTATCGACCCGGTCTCTGGCGAGGAGATTCACGGAAACGACGTCGAGGGTGTGCTCGCGTTCAAGCAGCCATGGCCAAGCATGGCCCGGACGGTATGGGGAGCACACAAGCGATACATGGACACGTACTTGAACGTCTACAAGGGCTACTACGTGAGTATTCGTCCACGCCGGATTTATCATGGGTGCTAAAGTCCGCAGTTCACGGGAGATGGCGCAGGACGCGACCACGAGGGCTACTACTGGATCCGCGGACGCGTGGATGACGTTGTCAACGTTTCTGGGCACAGATTATCAACCGCCGAGATTGAGGCAGCGCTGATTGAGCATCGTATGTCTGCACAGCCTGGAGGTGAACGAGCGACGCTGACAGTATTAACAGACTCGGTGGCCGAGGCGGCCGTGGTGGGCATCAACGACGAACTGACGGGGCAGGCGGTCAATGCATTTGTGGCTCTCAAGGACGCCAACGGCGAGAACGAGCAGACCAAGAAGGACTTGGTGCTGCAGGTGCGCAAGTCGATTGGGCCGTTTGCCGCACCCAAGGCCATCTTTGTGGTGCCAGACCTGCCCAAGACGCGATCCGGTAAGATCATGCGCCGCATTCTGCGGAAGATCTTGGCGGGAGAGGAGGACCAGCTTGGCGACACGTCTACGGTGAGTCGGACCCTCCAGATGTCTTTGAGCGGAGTGTGGTGGAGGTGGCGTTCGAGGTGACGCGTACTTGTTCGTGGACACAACGCTAACTATTCTGGGCAGCTTTCGGACCCCTCGGTCGTGGACAAGATCATTGATGTGGTGCACTCGGCCAAGAAGAAGTAAACAGTGAGTGCATATGGCGACGATTAGGAAACACTGGGCCGAGATTCAGGCGGGTGAAGTATGTCGACGGCAAAGGCGGGTCGTGGCACAAGGGGTGCGAGGGTGGCGAGGTGCTGCGGGAGGAAGAGGCTCCCGATTTTGTTTTTAGTAGCGATACCTATCTTGCACGAGAATGGACTGTTTTGCTCGCGGCGAGACGTGCCACACGGCGTGCCACAGTGCAGATGATCATGTGCAAAAGTGCCGGGACGAGGCACGAAGGGAGCCGGCGTCGTGCTGGGCAGTTGTCTCATTGGCGTTACAGGTCGTGGGCGCGCGTCCACAGGCCGTTTCTCCGCCAGCGCCGCCAAGCAACTTGCTGCTTCGAGCCTGGGGCGCAGGCATTGCTGACGAGGCCATTCGCTGCCGTCCTCGCTCGCTCTCTCCTCTCGACATCTTCTGTACTGTACTACTACTCGGACTTTGCATCCACCCCGCCCACCTATGTCGCTCGCTGCGTCGCTCGCTGCGTCGCTTCGCATATAATCTCCTTCTCTCCTTGAACGTCTCCTTGAGGGAGAGTTCGCCACCACCTCCTCCACCATGCTAATCTCACGCGCTGTCTCAGCCCTCGTCGCCTGCGCAGCACTCGTTACGGCCTCGTCCAACGCGCGGAACCCGCTCAAGGCCCTCGGCATCGCAAAGAACCCGTCCATACTCACTCAGAACCACCGCGCGACGGCCCTGTCGACATTCGACGTCGCCTTCGACCTCTCCGGGGGGCGCATCCGGCTCAGCCTCGAGCCGAACCACGACATCTTCGTCGACGGCGCAACCGTCCAATATCTCGGCTCCGATGGCCGCATCGCGCGCCAGGAGCCCATCGACCGCCTTGCACACAAGGTATTTAAAGGCACCGCGTGGCTGAAGAGGGGCAACCGCTGGGACAATGTGGGGTGGGCCCGTATATCCATCCACAGAGACGGCCTCGAGCCGCTGTTCGAGGGCGTCTTCACCGTCCAGCACGACCATCACCACATCCAGCTGGCCAAAAACTACAAGCAGACCAAGCACGACCTGGACCCCGATGTCGATCTACGGGACGACGACTACATGGTCGTCTTTCGAGATTCGGACATCTCCACGGCCCCAGAGCACACCGAGCTGAGGAAAAGGTCGGGCGATGTGAGTTGCCACAGCGATTCGCTGGACTTCAACATGCAGCCAGAGCACCCCATCTACGCCAGCATGAAGCCGAGATCCGAGGGCTGGTTCGAATCGCTGCTCCTGGACAAGAGGCAGATCGACAACTCTCCTGGAGGCGGTAATGGCGCCGGTGTCAACCTCGTCTCGTCGATTGGAAGCACTGCAGGATGTCCCTCCACCCGCAAAGTCGCCCTCGTTGGTGTCGCCACCGACTGCACTTACACGGCTTCGTTCAATTCGACCGAGTCTACACGCCAAAATGTCATCAACCAGATGAACATGGCGTCCAGTCTCTTCGAGAGCACCTTTAACATCTCTCTTGGCCTGGCAAATCTGGTCGTCACCGAAGCCCAGTGCCCCACGTCTCCCCAGCAGGCGACCCCTTGGAACCAGGCATGCAGCGACGACGTCCAAATTCAGGACCGACTGAATCTATTCTCAGGATGGAGAGGGCAGCAAAACGACCAAAACTCCCACTGGACCCTTTTGAGCACCTGTAACACCGGCTCGGCTGTAGGTCTAGCCTGGCTAGGACAGGCCTGTGTACCGGGATCCCAGAATAACAACGGGTCGCAAAACAGTGGAGAGACTGTCGCAGGAGCCAACGTCGTCGTGAGGACTTCAACCGAGTGGCAGGTCATCGCACACGAGACGGGCCACACTTTCGGTGCGGTCCACGATTGCACATCGTCGGCCTGCTCGGATCCAAACATGGTCAACTCGCAACAATGCTGCCCTCTGAGTGCAAATACGTGCGATGCCGGCGAACAGTTCATCATGAACCCGTCAACGGCCCAAGGAATCACTCGGTTTTCGGCATGCTCCATCGGCAATATCTGCTCCGCCATGGGCCGTAACAGCGTCAAATCCGACTGTCTCACCAACAACAGAGGCGTAACCACCATCTCCGGCGAGCAATGCGGCAACGGCATCGTAGAAGGCGACGAGCAATGCGATTGCGGCGGAGAGCAGGGCTGTGGGGACAACCAATGCTGTGATGCAACAACATGCAAGTTCAAGACAAACGCTGTCTGCGACGATTCAAACGAGGATTGCTGCAGAAATTGCCAACTTGCATCTTCGAACGTCGTCTGCCGCGCTAGCTCGAGTTCCTGCGATCCGGAGGAGACCTGCTCAGGCGATTCACCATATTGTCCCGAAGACAAGACCAACCCTGACGGGAGCAACTGTGGCAACGGCATGCAATGTGCCAGCGGACAATGCACGTCACGAGACCAACAGTGCAAGACGGTCATGGGAAGCTACACCGAGGGCAACGACACATATGCGTGCGACAACACCAACTGCATGCTCAGTTGCGCCAGCCCCGAGTTCGGACGTGGTGTCTGCTACGGCCTACAACAGAACTTCCTCGACGGTACCCCTTGTGTCGGTGGTGGCAAATGCAACAACGTAAGTACTATTCTCTGTAGCTTTCAAGGCCAACACTGACATGATTTTGCAGGGCCAATGCAACGGCTCCTCGGTCGGCAACGAAGTAAAGAGTTGGATCGATGACCACAAACCTCTCGTCATCGGTCTCGCTTCTGCCATTGGCGGCCTCATCGTTCTCTCCATTCTCGGCTGCTGCTGGCGATCCTTCAAGCGGCGCCAGACCAGGAAAAAATATGCCACGGGCCCGGCCTATCGCGGCCCTCCTCAATACGGCGCCCCTCCGCAATTTAATGGCGCTCCGCAATACGGTGGCCCGCCACCGCCCTACGGCGGACGAAGTCGCAGTCACGGCAGGAGAAACGGGCCCCAGAGTCCAAATGGAAGTGGTGGACCGCTGATGAGCCAGATGGGCCCACCCCCATCGAACGTTCCGGCACCGCCGCCCATATACAACAGGAGTAATAGCGTGCGGTACGCGTAGCCGTAACGTCTTGCCTTTTTTCTGCGTCGCATTTCGTTACTTATTGCATTTTGCCCCTCCCGGAGCATTTGGGGGAAAAGAAACGTTCTTTTTTAGATTCTCGAGCATCTCGACGGGAACAATTTACGATCATTGGATACTGGCGTACTGCTGCTTTTTCGTTGGGCTGAGATATGCACTATCCGGCGTTTTATGGGACGTCGTAGCGTTTTCGCTCTTGTTGGTAAAGGGAGAGCGCCTGGGCATGAAATGCAGGATCGTATATATCCATCTGCGGAGCGTGACTGCTTTTGCTGTATAGTCGAGGGGGAAAGAGGGGCGTGCAGAGGAGATGTAGTGTATAGGAATTCAAGTACTCCTGTTCGAAATGTTATGGCTCGATCTACGTAATATCTAGCTACGTGTATTTGCTAGGCTTTGGATAGTGAGCATGGTCACGATACGCTGCCTTGCCCATCTACAGCTTTCAAGATGCCCTCACTTCGATTGGCGAAAGACCCCTCCCCTCGGTCCTGCTCCATACACCTCGTTCCCCTTCCCATTACGCGTACACTGAAACACACACTCGCGCTACTAGGTATATACGAGTGCCCAGCGCCAGCGCCAGCGCCAGCATACCCTCTACCACCAAACCCCAAAAAAAGAAAGGCACTATCGCACCCCGCTGCTCTACGCACGAGATGTGGGTAAAATGCACGATATGCACATATGCACGCGCACTCCACCATGTACCCGTGCGGGACGGGTTAGGGAAAGTGAAGTAAACTACATATTGTCAATGTATAAATCCAGAGTGAGACGGGTTGCGAAATGTGTAGATAAATTTATCGAGTAGAGCGTGCTTCTTCTCGTCTCCTTATGACGATGACGATTGTGATGCGCCCCGACGATGCGCGCCACCCCGCCTACCATCAGAATTCTCCCCCAAGTATGGCGTGAACTGATCTGCACGTAGTCCTCCTAAGCGTCAATTGATAGGCGACGACAGACGCCGTTATGTTTCGGTCCCCATCCCCACCCCTCCTCGAGCCCGCAGACCTACATAAAGGTAGGAGGACGGAGCCTACGCCCTCAAACCTCCAGCCTCACGTGGAATTGGAGAATGGTGTTGCCAACACAGCTGAGCCGGCATGCGGATCAGATAAGCTTGGCCTGGCATCCTCGCGTCCCGTCTTTCTATAGGTATCCACGCTAACGGGATAGATAGATTGCCATGTGGGTTACCTTTGGGTGCATGATTCCGTTCATGGGGCTGCGCGCCTACGCTCGCTGGAAGACTTTTAAGAAGCTCCCCTGGGACGACTTGCTCGTGTTCCTGGCTTGGATGATTTTCGCCACAATTGCGATAGCGGCGACGATGCTGCACGCTGGCTTGTCCAGGCGGGAGGGAGAAGCGATGCCAACAAAAGACCGCTATTGCGTACCGGAGGTATAGTGCGGCAAGTGTGATTGCGCTGTTGATGTTCTACACGTGCTTTTGGTTGGTCAACTTTGCGTTTCTCGTGTTCTTCTGGGGTCTGGGGCCGCACAAGATTCGCAGCTTGAAGATGTTGTGGTGGACGGTGTTCGTTTTCACGGTCATCTGCTACGTCGTTGCTGTTGCGGTCTTGCCGTATAAATGCCTGGACGAGGATTTCCTCAAGGCCTCGGCCGCCGGATGTACCATCTTGGACAAAGGCATCATCACGGCATTCGCTGTGGGATGTGCCATGGATGTCTTGAGCGATCTCTTAGGTAGAAATTCTTGCAAGGTTCTGAGATCGGGACTAGCTGTGTAAGTTCGTGTGTGGATTGATACAAGGTGTATTGAGTATGGTACAAGTACGGTGTAGGTGTGACCCAATATATATTCGTGATGTGTAGGAAGGATGGCTGCCGAGCAGCCTTATGTACATGATGATAGGTCACGAGGTAACCATGTGGCCTGGACTTACACACCTCCCTCAGTTTTGAACGTAGTTTGAAGCTGATTGAACGCCATCCTCTGCCAGTTGGCAGAGCTGCTTGAGGTGCAACATAGAGCTGCTTTTGTGTGCGGTGGGTAGCCGCTTTGTTGGTTCAGTGCCAGATGAGCGATCTTCCGCCGTCGCGGTGCGGTTGGGCCTCGCTCGCTACTACGGGCGTCCCCAGTA
>ML996415.1:0-12678 GCA_010093805.1 Polyplosphaeria fusca | reverse complement strand
GGGGGATGGAGGGGTACGGGGCTGGAGTATGTACTGTGTACCGGGTTGAGGGAAGGAGGATTGGGAAGTGGAATTGAGGGGGGTGGTGCTGGGGATTTTTGGGTAAGAGTACGAGGGTGGTCGGCGAAGTGCGAGGGAGAGTGTGAGGGGAGGGGAGGGGAAGGGGAGGGGAGGGGGTACGCAGAACGGTTGATGGATAGAATGAGGCTAGATGGAGCGAGAGCGAGTGAGAGCGAGTGAGAGTGGAGGTATATGGGACGTGTGTTATAGATTCGCGAGGGCGGGTCCGCGGGTCAGATGTCGATTAAGGCTGGTGTGCGTACACACAGTATCTCCGGGAGCAAGAGATTGCGGGAAGGCAAGAGAGGTACAACTGGTTTTGCAGCACATACAGCATGTAGCGTGTGTACATCTATCCATCTGCCCAGTACGAGTTGAAACACGAGGCACCCAACGAACGAACGGCTGCGTGCCGTCGCGCATCCACACCCAGGACAGATAACGCACATGCACTCCTCCTCCAGTCCTCCTCCCAACCACACGCAGCACAGCACTCGCCTTGGCTGGTGGCCCGCGCCGGTCCAAGTAGCAGTCCCAGCGCAGCGCACCGCACCACGGCGCAGTCAGTGCCCACAACCGAACCGAGACATGAGGCCCACGAAGCGAAGACCAGCAAACCCACGTGCTCGCAATTTATTCCACGGTCGCCCTACCTTAGTTTTTGACAGGTGCGGTTGCGGTGCAGTACAGTGCCGTCGGTCGTCATCATCGGGAGCTATTCTTGCCCCGTAGGTCGGACGCGGCACATGGGGTGGCCAAGGCTGGTAGTCCCGCGCTGGCGCTGGCGCTGGTTGCTGCTGATGATCGCAATGTCTGGTCCGCTCCTGCATGCCATGGATGGCGCCGTCTGGTTCGGATGATACCGAGCCGTGGACCTGCGTTCTTGTGGCGAGAGTGCGAGTGTGCTGCAGAAACAGGTTTGAGGGGGGACGAGAGGTGCGGATGCGTTGTGGCGCGCTGGGAGGTGCCGTTGGGAGGAAGGCGCGATAGCTGGAGAGAGGCGGGCGGGGCGGGCGAGGGAGCCAATGGTGGCGCATGGGAGGGAGCAGGCAGGGCAGGCAGGCAAGAGAGAGGGCAGCAGAAGAGACGGGCCCGAGGGAGGGGAGGCTTGACGGATGCGCTGCTGGTGAGAGTAGTGCCGTGTGTTTCGTCGCATACCTAGCCTACAATGGTTACTACCACAGATATAGCAGGCAAAAACAGCAAAAGACCGCTAATTAGCCTCCCCCTCCATGTCGGCGCCATAGCCCGCCACTCACAATCACCGCCGCGCCCGTCGAACGGACGTCCGAGCACACGTCTGCCTGGCCCGTGCACGAGCAGGCAATCGGGACCGGACGTGGTGGACGGTGTCGCTGGGTCCGCATTTTGCTTCTGGAAAGCCGCTAGAAGGACTTGTACCCGCGTGCCTGTGTGTGCCTCTAAGCCGACCGCCCACCCGCCTGCAGCGTGAGCATGAGGTACATTAGCCGGCGTCCAGCGACACACCCCCTCTGAGCCTCTCTCTCCCAATCATTCCCCTGCCTACCACCCCTCCCCCCCCCTTCCAGTCTCTCTGATGGTCCGATCGCCTCTTTTTCTCTCGCCCGCCGGACGGACCTGCACGAACAAGGACCAGGACAGGCAGGCCGCGAACGTGGGCGACCTCAACGCTGGGTCCCCCTCCCTCCCCAGCCCACACAAGCTCTGGCACACTCGTCGATATTATCGCGCCGACGATGGGCCCCCTTCGACGCGACCTCTGCTTTGGGAAACAGGCTCGCTGCTTGTTCCCGACGAGCTGGTTCCTGACCCCCTACCCGAGTCTGCTGTCTGGGGTGCAGCCCTTGTCCGTTGCTTGTACTATATCTCGCCGTATTCCCGCACTTGTGACATGCGAGCGCGCGTGCGTGCGGGAGAGGGAGAGGGAGAGAGGCGTCATGAGGGCAGGCAGGCACGCGGCGTTGCGAGAACGACGGGGGGGGGGGGGAGCGCGCAGAGGGCTGCGCTGGGTTGAACCCACGCGGGTATGCTATCCGGCCCGTGCGAGTACACTTCTTCGTCGTGCTGTGCTGGGCCTGCGCAAGGGTGGCTGCCCCAAGGTGCTGAGGTGAGATGTATCTTGGTCGTCGATTCGCGAGGGAATCTGGCGAGCCGTGGGAGAGAGAGTGCGCTGCTCTTGTGGCTGAGGCTGCACATCCGCTGGGGCTGGTTCTAGTCGAGGCCCGGGGAGCCGCAATCGCATCGCGTGCTGCTCGCCCCATCTGCGCACCATGGGCGTGGCGATGAGCGTTGATGGCCCGCGACGGGGCCTGATCTGGTGGTTTGTTTCAGCGGCAGCCCTTCTAGGCGACTTCTGGAAGGACTGTTGATCGGAGGGTTTGGCGCTTGGCGCTAGAGGGTTGAAACCCGGAGACCGACGCGGCTCTGTGTAGCGCGTGGCCGTGGTTCGACGGTGGGCGAATGGGCCGCTGAGGACAGAGGGAGCGGAACGGCGTGGGTGCGGTGGAGGCGGTGCGTATCGCGTGGGCGGCGTGGCGAGGGTGCGTACCTGCGTCGGATTGGGACAGTCGACGACAGGGCGTGGACGCGAGGCTACGGCGTCGTGGTCATGATGATTCTCTTCATTGGCTTGGGATGTTTGGTTAAGTTGGCGTCGACGGGGTCAAAGTCTCCGTTCCTGCATCTGGACGGGAGGCAAGTCGATGGAGTGAGTAAGTACAGCGTGGGCCATGGCCATCGGACCATATGCATCTGAGACGGCCTCGATCGAGCACACCAACATCTGGCTTGCATCTGTACAGACGGTATTCTGCTGTTGACTGCTTCTAGATCTCTGCTGACCCGCTCCTCAGACGCTGCTGCCATCTCGCCAGCGACCAGACTTCCACTCCAAGACGATAGTAAACCCCGATCGCCCTGTCCATCTCTCCCGTCCTCGTTTAGGTGCCCCTAGATCACAGCATACGTGTCTAGTAGAGCCTGGCCGCGCCAGACCACTCTTACGGACGCCTTCTCTGCCCCTGTCGCGGTCTCGAGAAGGCAATGAGACACTAGCCATCTGACACCTTAGGTGAGCATCTCGCCATCACCCTTTGGGAATGTGGCTGGCCTTACGTCTCATTGCCCACGTCTGCCTTCGTATGCAGCGCCCGACTAGTTCAAGTAGGAATGTCTTGGGCTATATCATGGTGCGGCTCGGATCGAGGTCCCAAAAGGGGTATGTAATAGTCGGATTGTTTTTGTTCGAGTTCGGACCGCGTTCGCAGTTGCTTGCTAGAATGTGGGGGAGCTATTTTTTATCCGTTCGCGGAATTTCCATTCTTGAATGTGAAAATGTCTCTCGTTTAAGTTGAAGAGCAGCGATGTTTCATACCAGGACTTTCTGATTTGACCACCGTCGTGGTGTGGGAACTGTCATGTGCTCGTCGGTCAATTCAAGAATACTGATCAGGGAGTATCGCCGAAGTCCATTTGGTGCTCACGGAACGACATCTATCAATTTCCGTCGGTGGTGATACAAATAACTCATGAGACATCCTATGGCTCCAAGGTGCATGGATCAAAGCTGAGTGGCACGTGAGCCAATATGCCGTGCCACTGTATAAGGATGGACAAAGCACATGGTGCATGTATCGTCGCACGAGAGGCCCGGAAGGAATGGCGCAGTACAAGCCCGCTAGCAAACACAGCAGCGTTGGATAATTAGATTGTTGGGAGAGATGAACGGGACAAGCGCGTTGTCAACTGAGTGTGCTCAGATTGTAGCTATCGAATAAAATCTCTCAGGTATCTTCGAGTGTGGAACAGCCGTCTTCGGCGAGTCCGTCATAGGTAGGTCTGCTTGGATATGTCGTATGTTGACGGAGAGGAGACCGAACAGGAGTGAGATGGAGAAGACAGGAATTGTCCGAATGGAGCCATCAGGGAGACGTCTCTTCAAGGACAGCTCTGGTCACATCAAGTTGGAGAGAGGCGAGAGTCTAGAATCCCGTACTTTGACAGCCCCTAAGCTGAGGATGTGATGAAAAGCTTAGGAGTAGGTACACCCTTTTGTGCACCTCAAGCCAAACCCACGCCTGTATTTGCCTCCATTGCATCCGTGGAACTTTCGTGAATTTCGGTGAGGAGCCAGCGATACAGTCTTCAGGGCGGTATGTTCGACCATTCTGTGATAAGCAATTGCATAGAAAGCAGATATTAGTAAACATTGTCTGTAATTCGATAGGTCTAACGAAGGGTGATACCGAGTGCTTGATTTCCAGCGAGATGACCATTGCACGACTTTACGAGGGAAAATTGTTGTGGAGTTGATCTACGAAGAGGAGAGACTGTAACATACTTTTGAGACTTTTTGCAAATCTTAGGATGATGTTTCCTGGCCCACTTTGGTTAAAAGTGTTCCGCACAAGTTTCGTTTCTCGTTCCCACTATAAGGTGTCACTACGATGTACTTTTTTCCATGAGAATGGCTCAATCAACGCGGTACGTGAATCATTTTCATCCAAGGTCCCTTGGTGAAGAGCTCGTGGGAAAGAGATGAAGGTCGATTAGGTAGGCACCGTTGATCTGGTTCTAGGCTTAGGGCATACTGACCCAGGTGTACTAGAGGCATCCTGAAAGAGGACTCGAAAAAATTTAGGATCCACGACGATAAGAGGGTACAACTACTCCGAGAATCGATTACGTCGAAAAGACAGCGGTGAAAGACTATATATGATGATATGAGAAACGACAAACATCAAAGTACGGCTGAGCTGAGGTCGACATGCGCTCTTGATACCATCGGATGGGTTGGTTCCGCCTCAAGCTACTGAATTGGCTAGCTGTGTATATTCCGCCGTTATAATATGCACGTCTCCATTGGTACCCGCTGTCCAAAGCCTTTTTTTCATCAGATCTGACTAGAAGAGCAAAACTAAATAGCTAAAGCAATTGATTCAGAAAATTACAAGACTTGCTCGATCATGCCTCGTCTACAATATTGTTTATGAATGGGCTGACCCCCAGGCCGTTGAATGCATTATACTCATCAAACGACGTCGTCCCGTGCAATTCCACGTAGTTCGTATAATTTCCGCATCCCGACTTGACGTTAATGCATTCCGTCGTAATCGCGCCAGCTATGCGTTCCCCAGCTTCTCTTCCCTCGAACCAAGCTCCGTGCAAGAAGCCGTAGTATTCCGCCGACGTATGCTCACCCGCAAAGTACAGTCTCTCCACGTTTGCTCGCAGGTTCTGGTGGTCTTCCAGCGTAGTTCCAGGAGGCCAGTTCGAGTAGCTGCCGTATGCCCATGGCTCCATGCTCCAGCGAGGGTAGTAGAAGTCGATTGGTTCAGGGATGTCGACGTCTGGGAACATCTTGCGCAGGACTTCAAGGCCCTCTTGCTTGGTTGTCTCGTCATCTTGGGCTTCGATGCGATAGGAATCCCTGCCGACCATGGTTGCAAAGATGATGTTTGAGTCGGGGATGAATCCCTCCGGAGTCAGCGATTGCCAGACGGGATAGTAACCGCGGTGTGCTGGATCGGCGTAGAGGAAGAACTGTGTGTCAGGGTCCCAGAACGTTTCGTTGAATTGGTAATAGATTTTCGTATAGGTCCCCATTTGGAACGTGGCGATAGAGGTCTGCTTCCAGTCTGGCAATTCTGGCTCGAAAGTTACAGCATCGTTTTGCAGAACGCCGAGCGAGAAGGTGCACACGGCGTAGTCGGCTTCGACGCAGCTGCCATCCTCCATCGTCACCGTGACCCCATCGCTCGTATACGAGATGTTGGTGACAATGGTGCTTAGAAGCAAGCGCGAGTCATCGGGTTCGAGAAAGGTTGATGCAACGCCCTTGAGCCACGCATTAAAACCGCGCTGATCTGTAACGAAGTTGTTTTCCTCGGAATACTGGTAGAAGGTCAGGTTGTAGCCCGTGATTCCAAACACGAAATCGGATTCGTCAGGGCTGTAGGAAGTTTCCCAATCCCATTGCCACCATTCAATGGCTTGGGCCATCATATTCCTTTTCGGTCTCCAATTCGCTTGCCACAGGCCGGCTCGAAAGCTGCGTGATTGAAGGTTCTCTGTAAGAATAGACCCGGCCGCCTGTTCGAAATCTGTCCAGATGGTGTCCTCGTACTCATTGAGCAGATCCATATAATCTACATATCCAGTCTCATTGTATGTGAGGATGGACGAGTAATTGGAATATTCATTTGATATGTTGTACTCCTTTGCGAACGTCCATATTGGGTTTTCGGGCCCGCCCTCTGTTCCCAGGCCCTGGACCTGCGAAAAGTAAGCGCGACCTGAAAGGTGTGAGTGAAGTAACAAACCCAGTTCGCGCCCTTCTCAATCACATATGGATTTCCATCTGAATCATTGCCGAAGTTGGTATGCTGTATGCGACCACCAATATAATCGTTGTACTCAATTATGAGGAAATCAGATATTGACTGGTTCGACAAAGCTTGCTGATGGTCGTTAGGACCTTTGTAATTGTACACTGAAAATGGACCTACAGCAGCTGTTATACCGGCGACTCCTCCACCTCTGCATTGCTTCATCAGAAGACGGCAATTGGTTCCCCCATGATTTGCTTACAATATTGCTACTTTGGTTCTGCGGCACGTGGTGTTGTAGTCCCTAGGATGAACAGCAGGCGCGGCGAGAGCCTGGATAGTCCACGCGCCGAGGGCAAGCAATGGCGCAAATGGTCGGCACATCATCGTGAGCAACAGTTGAGGAATAGCACAGCGTTCCAGATTGTCCGAGCCATATCGAAGCCTGCCGTCTAAATAACGCGGTTGATGACGTACCCCGCAGGTACTGTTCCAGTCCGCAACCAAGGTTTGGTCACCAATAGGCCGGTCATCGTGATAAGCCGGGGAAACGCACGGCACTACGTACTAAACAAGCAGTTGAATGGCGTGCTGTGGCCGGTGGACTCAGGTCCGATGGGGGCCGAGCGCGGATAGTTGCATCGTCGCGGCAGACCTGGCGTGGAGGGAAGATAAGAGTGACACGACGTCGGCAGGACTTGCTCCAGTAGGCATTGATCTGTGGATAAAGATTGTGTTTAGGCAGCGCTAAGACTTTCAAAGATACTGTATCCCCTGGACGAGGGTCGATACATGCGATTCACGGGTCGTGTTCCTGCAGCTGTCGTGTGCGAGGTTCGCCGACGGCATCGCGGCACGTGAGGCAGCCGCTCGGGTGATGAGGGTGCAGCTTCCAAGGCTACGATGAATAACTTGCATTAAAAGGCGCAAGATTCGAATTGAATCTCACTTAATGGACTCGTGAGATGCAGTCCTTGGAAGAGTGGATAAGAAAACCACGTGATACTGAGGGGCTGACGACAAGGCGGGGAGCTATGACCCAACAGACACCATCAGCGCGCTCCTCGGACACGCTCGTCAACCCATTGACGCGCCGCCGACATTGCCTGGCCGTGAATTACCGATGCCTATGTCTGTTGAAAACTCTGCAGCCGAACCAAGGCTCCGAAAGGACGCGATTCACTTTGCCGATTCGTCATCTCCCTGCCCATCTATCAGTCATCGCACACCAGAGCTTGCGCTCCAGTTCCGATAACACCCACAAAGCGTTGCATTGCTCCCATCACACCTGGCTCAGCACAGTTTTCGATGTGTTAAATCATACCGGCATCTCTTTTTGCCTGCAATTCTTCCAAGAACCGATCCTTCTCCAGCTCCTCAAAGCCCGTCAGACGAAGTACGATCCCAACAACCATGCAGCTGAGTAGCAGAAGGCCAGATCAAGGTACCCAAAGAAGGCGCAGCATGAGACCGGTGTTCGCCAACCAGCTCGCTGTGCTACCCCCCTACATTGCCATCCTTCGTCCAGGGTAGCACAGCGAGCGGGGTGACGATCTGAGAAATACGGTCTGAACTTGATCAGGTTAAAACCTGCGAAAGGACCTCATGCTTTACCCTGACCCTCGAGAATGCTACTAATCGACACAGGACCCCGCCATGGAACCCGCCCGAGCGCCCAGCGTCACACACGATGAGAAGACCAGCCGCATGGTGTTGGCACCGGACGATGGCCTTCCGATTTCGGAGAATGCCGAGGCAGCAAACAATCCTAGTTGGACTGGGAAGGTGAAAAGCTGGTACAAGAGATTCGAGCGGCAGCTTGTCGCGTACAATCTGGAGGCGAGGGGCATACAGCGCGTTGAACCAGATGAGAGGCACGACCTGCGATCATTGGGGTATACCCAGATTGCTGTCCTGTGGTTCTCCATCAACTTGGCTGCGAACAACATAACACTGGGCATGCTAGGGCCGGCTGTATTCTACTTGGGGTTCCTAGACTCCTGCTTGTGCGCTGTATTGGGCATGCTGGTAGGCTGTGTATCAGTCGCGTACGTTGCAACCTTTGGACCGAAGAGCGGGAATCGTACCATGATCTTCGCAAGGTAATCTCCCTGTGCTACATAGTAGTATGATGGCTCATAAAGTCTAGATACATCATGGGCTGGTGGCCATCCAAGCTCGTGGTGGTTCTCAATCTCATCGTCCTCCTGGGCTATGCCTTGATCGACTGCGTGGTTGCCGGGCAAATTTTGTCCGCCGTTTCCGGAAACAGCATGTCCGTCGTTGTGGGCATTATTATAGTCGCGGTAATCACCTGGGGCATTACGACCTTTGGATATCAGATATTCCATTACTACGAGCGCTTTGCCTGGATACCTCAGCTGGTGGTCTTTTGCCTCTTGGCAGGTGTAGCAGGACCGAATTTCAACATATATTCCATCTCCGAGGGCGATGCAGCGACAGTCGCGGGCAGCAGGCTGTCATTCTTTGGCCTCAATCTTGCCGCTGCCATCACATATAGTGGAGGTGCCGCAGACTACTTGGCCTACTATCCGGAACACACACCCAGATGGAAGATTTTCACAGCTACCATGGTTGGATTGACTTTGAGCTTTACGTTTGCCTTCGTTCTTGGCATTGGCCTGGCTTCAGGCATGCTCACTAATACTGCGTGGGAAGAAGCATACAGCGTATCCCAGGGTGCTCTCATTGTGGAAGGGTACAAGCCCCTTGGATCGTTTGGCAGCTTCTGCGGCGTCATTGTTGCTCTAGGTTTGGTTGCCAATCTAATCCCGCCAACGTAAGTGTTTTGTATCGCCGCTTAGTCGGGTAAAGACGCTCACTTCTTGAACAGATATTCCTCAGGCATTGATGCCCAAGTCCTGGGACAAATGGCTGCCATGGTACCTCGTGCCGTTTGGAATACCGTCGGCGTGGTCATATACACCGTCTGTGCTCTCGCAGGACGAGGCCATCTCGCCGAGATATTTACAAACTTCCTCGCATTAATGGGTTATTGGGTGTCGATCTGGATTGCCATTACGCTCGAGGAGCACTTTATCTTCCGCCGCAAGAGAGGGTTCAATTGGGCGAATTGGAACGAACAGAGCAAGTTGCCAATAGGCATTGCCGCACTGGTCGCTTTCCTTGTAGGATGGGTCGGTGCCATCCTTTGTATGGCTCAGGTGTGGTATATCGGCCCGATTGCTAAGCTCGTGGGCGAGTTCGGTGCGGACATGGGCAACTACGTGGGCTTCGCTTGGGCGGCAGTCGTCTTTCCCCCACTGCGTATGTGGGAACTAAAGAAGTTCGGCCGGTAAAGACGCCTGCAGGGGCTCTGGATCGCTGTATGACGCGAAAGCATGGTGAAGAGGGCTGATAGTTGAGCGTCTTCATTGACTACAGCCCTTCTTTCGTGATGTAAGTAAGGTGCTGCTTGTCTTTTTTGTCTGAGTCCTTGTCTCGAACCCATCATCTCTCGGGCGACGCAGCTGTGCACAGCAAATACCACACATCTCATCCTTCATGAATATCTCGCTCTGTGATTGCTATCTCATTTGCAACCAGACGGCCATCGCGCCTTCCTGGTGAATCGTCGTCGCACAGGTCTTGGCGCGCCGCCGTGCCTTCACCTACAACACGGCTGCCTGTTTCCCTCCTTCGTCCTTCGTCCTTCCTTCATCCTCGCCTCAATCGCTTCTTCGCTGCAACGGCCCGGCCTCACATTCTTCTCCCCACGATCAGCCACGGAAGAGCAGACTACAGCGAGCCAATAATTGTAAGTCATCTTCCAAGATAACACAGATCACGATCTGCCCATGATGGCCTTCTGACTTTAGCTAACGACCCACAGGCCTCGTTGGCTCGTTGGCTCGCTGGCCTGGCTGCAAAGCTTCTGCACGCGGTCCACCCTCTCTCACCTGCGATTGCTCCTAGTCAAACTGCTACCAAACAAGCTTTCGCTACCAAGATGCCTGGTAGGCATTTGTGTGCTCTGCTCCTACCATTGCAAACTGACTCAGACATAGCATCAATCATTCGCGGCGACGCCAAACTCGCAACAACAAAAGACAGCTTCGCAGGCCTGCTTGACCTGGCAAAATCTAAAAACCTCCAGGGCTTGAACAGCATGAAGTCCAACATGGGCCGTCCACTGCCAGAGAACTCTTCTATTGGCAAGCATAACGGCGTTGTCACGACTACTGGAGCCAAAGGCTTACTGTCGAGTGTCAACAACAAGAGCGGCGAGAGTGTCAACGGTCAATATGGTCTCGACACTACGGACCGCGCCTTCTCCCCGTCGCCTCCCGTCACGATGAGTACCAGTACGCCTACTGGATACCGCGAGGCTGGTCACAATGGCAACCCCGGTTCCGTGTGCGAGATTCGGGCAGGATCGACTGCCACGACACTTGTACAGGAGGAAGCGCTTCAAGACGGCGAGACTGCTATCGCCCCTGCAGCAACGACACCCGACAACTCCATGCTTACCAAGACTCCAGCGCAAGAGAAGGCTATGCTCAATCCAGAGAGTATTACCGACATGACCGAGTGCAATGACGGCAAGGGCGAGATTCAAATTGTGTACATTGACCCCGCCGGCATTGAGAGCTCTGACTTCACCCGCAACGTCGACAATCGCCATGAAGAAGAGCAAAAGGACAATCTCACCAGCGCCACCAACGGTCAGAACAAGAGCTGCGTGTTTCGACGTCACCCGCCTCCGGGTTTGACCGACGCCCCACTACATTTTGATTTTAGTAAGACGCTTGAGCCCAACTCACCATGTCTGGGTAATTTGGGTTTAGGTCCTGTCGCGGAAGGCTCTGACGATGCGATTATCCGTTTGTCGATTCCCACCTACAACTCCATCATCAACAACGTGGCCACGCTCAGGAAAAAGCTAAGCTCCACCGAGATGCAGTGTTGCCAGAAAGTGGAAAACGCCGATAGTATGGACGACCAGCTTCAGCAGCTAAAAGCCCGCCTTCACAACATGGACACTGTGATAGGGAGCAGTGATACCCTTGTGGCTGCTGAACATGACGAGTTGAAGAAAAAGACCGGCCAGATGACGCCCGGATTGGAACAAGAACTCCGAGCAGAAATTGCCAAGAAGGCTGCCCTCATTCAAAAATTTGAATCTCAAAAGTTGGAATCACAAAATAATAACTCCCCTGGCAGCAAGAACACCGCTACCCCTTTGGAAAGGAAACAAGCTCATGACTTGAAGCAGAAGAGCAATGCTATCGACACACTACACGCTGAAATCACGAGGCTCAAAATTCGGATTGATCACTTCCAGCGCGAGCTGCAGAAAAGCCAAGAGTGCAGCGCTCACGATCACGCTCATTACCAGAAGACGAAGGCGGAGACTGAAGAGACTATTCGTCTTAACAATGTCGAAGTTTGCCGTCTCCGAAACGAACTCCGTGATGTTCGACAGAAACTTAAAGCTACGGAGAATCTGCTCCAGAAGTCGGAGCGTCATGTAGGTCTCGAGGTGGGGGCTATTCTTCAACAACCCCTACGTGGCGCCAAGTTGGGCAGTAACGTCAACCCCTGCAAGTCCTGCTTCGAAAGGGGCCTCACTTGCGACAACAAAGGCTTGTGCCAGAACTGCCACGAGAGCTGCGAGACTCAGTGTCTTCGCTGGCGCTGCGCTGGAATGGCACTCTACGGCCAGTGTTTCAACCAGCCGTGCTTGCTCGTTCACGACGCCAAGGGCTACCTCTCGACGTACCAAAAGCCGCCAACTTGGTGAACTCAGATTGCTCGCTGAACTCTCCAGATTGCTCGCTGGAGGACTCTTTCGCAGTGCTTCACTGAAGGTTGCATCGGGAAGGATGGGGCAATAACGAGGTCGACGATTGAAATATGACTAAATGGGTTCATGGGTTCAAGGACTGCAGCTTCTGTCCAGGTAGCTGAATAAGGCTTTCTCTAGATTTACTGTCGCTTGCTTGCATGTGCTTGTGATGTATGTTGCACTACCTACCAGACCTGTCGAGCGTGCCGACAGGAGTGTGGGTCTAACCCTGGTACACCCGACCGCCCGGTCACTGAATCATTGACCATGTGCGCGAATCGTGGTATGTTTGCGATGATCGTGGGAACTAAGGACTCCGGATGAATTTGAACTGAAGTGCTTGCTTGCTTTAGAATGCGTGCTGATAGAGTTTGATTTGTGTGGACGGTGCGTATCCTTTAGAAAAGACTAAGCTCGGCTATATAGTTTCCGGCAGCATAGGGTTTCCGGCAGCCGTGATCAACACCACCCATCGTACAAATATCGACATACATCTTAATT
>ML996414.1:0-12781 GCA_010093805.1 Polyplosphaeria fusca | reverse complement strand
GGACTCATACAGGACGTTAAATCAAATCAATCAATCAATCAATCAACCTTTCCGACACAGCTCCTTATAACTGATTGCCAAGAGTCAAGGCTGGCTGACTTGCCAATACTCCTGTTCCCACCAATATTGGTCCGGCTGTGCCTTGACTCAGGACTCTGCACAGTGACTCTGCATCAGCTCCGATTTGGAACACTGCCTGGGATTCTGCAGTGGCTGAGCTGTGGCGCTTCTGTGAGGCTCAATTCTCTATGAAGCGATACACACGCAACTGTGTAGACCTGTTAAAGTGCTGTAGCTAGGCTAGACCAAGCTGATCAGTTGTCCAGCCATTGTCGCTGACTGCGAGCACCCAGTCGGCAGGTAGGTCTCGATACCAGCTTGCCTGATGGTTCTTGCCAGGGAAGATGATCAAGGGTGGAATCGACCATCCAGATGTGTTGATACACTCAATTGAGGTGACCCACTTGCAATTCCCTGGCTGTATTGTCGCTCGTTGGCCTATAGTAGCAGAGCTAGTAACCACTTTTGACGTAGCTGCGACACCCATTGCAAAGCCAGTCTTGTCAAAGTTGTAGACATCTGTGTCGACAATGCGTCGATGCCATGCAATAGGCGCGTGTCCTCTACACGCCTAAACCACACGTCAATTGCCTCCGGATCCTCGCATCTGGCGCGCTGTGAGTGGAATCGACGGTTCCATTTTGTCTGTAGCTCTGGCTGAGCCTTGATGAATCGATCGACCCAGTTCTTGCCAACTGGCGGGGGGGGGGAGGTGTTTGGCTGCACGCAGCCAGTAGATGGTCTGCCATCCGCCGTACGTTGATAATCTGAGGCGGAAATCCGCGTCGGTCGAGCTCTAGGATCCACTGTACTAGAGACTGCTCTTCTAGTTGGTGTAGCTTTTGTCCCTGGGCGTTGCGCGCAGCTCGAGGTATTGCGCCCTTGACGTACCCTTGGAGGGTTGATCGAGGGACGTCGTACACTGCTGCGGCCTTTTTATAGCTTAAAATTTGCTTAGATTGAATTGCCTGCTTTGATAGAGCAAGTCTAGCTTCCTTCTGGAGCTGCTGGATGTTGCGTTGTGATGGCATTGCGTGTTTAGTGTAGGACGCGTCGGGATTTTGGTGGGGGTGCTGGATGGGTGGTGGTGCCAGTTGGGTGGTGGAGCACGTCATTTATCACGCAATCTGACTAAGCATTCACGTGACGGGAATAACGTGTTCCATCAGTCAGTGAGCCACATCAATCAGTGAGCCACATCAGTCAATGAGCCACCCCATCAAAATCGCGACGCGTCTTCCACCAAACCCGCGATGCCGCCACAACACAGCATCCAGCAGCTACAGAAGGACGGTAGACTAGCTCTATCAAAGCAGGCGATGCAAACAAGACAGATGTTAAGCTATAGGCGCGCTGCTAAGCTCTATAATATCGACCGATCGACTCTACGCCGACGCGTCCACGGTATCCTCCCTGAAGCCGCGAGCAACGCTCAAAAACGAAAGAGCAGTCTCTAGTACAATGGATACTAGAGCTTGACCGACGCGGATTCCCGCCACAGACAATCGACGTACGGCGAATGGCAGATCATCTACTAGCTGCGCGCGGCCAGGCACCTCCCCCCCAGCCAGTCGGCAAATGCTGGGTCGATCGATTCATCAAGGCTCAGCCAGAGCTACAGACCAAGTGGAATCGTCGATTCCACTCCGCATCCTGCTGCAATGCCGTCCTCCATAAAGCGAACGACTACCAGAGCGTTAGCCACCTCTGCCGTGATCACAAACGTCCATCCATCGCATCGATCCAACCCATCCTCAGCTACCGACTCCGACTCATGTTGGGAAGGAGAGTCAAGCACCGAGTCGTTATCCGACACGTATGCAGACCCTGACACTGAGACGGATGAAGACATTGAGCTAGGCACTCGTGAAGATGCCGGTCTCATGTTGGAAAAGGATCCCGACCCCCACTTAGACTCTGAAGCTGAAGAGATACTGAAGGACATTGCCCAATTGAAGGCGGAGGGGCAGCAAAGCCAAACCATACCGAGCATACAACGAAACTATGGAAGAGGGAAGGCGAATTCTGGGACAGGTGGGACCTACGCCATCGTATGCGCATGCGCGTAATCGTCATCGACCTTAACCAGCGCACATTAGGTACTGCGATATTATCAAGGACGAGATCAAGAGATCCCCCGAGGAACAATTACGCGCATGCGAGCCAGAGATATTCAAAGCGTACCTCCGCTAACGGAAGAAACATTACAGGGTTAAGAAGGAAAGCTCAATGCGGAGCTATTGGAAAAGATTGAGCATGTGCTACATGGATCTCACACGGCACAAAATGGATGCTGACGTTCTTACCGACGTTTGTAATGTATGTTCTGATGGACATGTTGATCCATTAAATCGCGCCTCGCTGACAGCGTAGTAGTGGATTCCAACCCTCATGCTTGACAAATCCGAGATGGAAAAGCATGCCATGAATGTCCAGGGCCTCTACGCCATCCTTCACGCACTCTGGGTGGATGACACCAAACCCCTCCACGGTTTTATCCGAGTTCAGATATCGCTGCTTCTACTCCTCAGCGCTGCTACAGCGACGAAGCCTGGAGCCGTCGTCGAGAGCGCAAGTGCTAAAGGCAGCAACAAGGCACTCTCGTCTAGGAACATCGAGATTCTGAAGGTTCGCAGCATTGTGGATCCCCGCCGGAGTACTATCGTGGCGAATGTCAATGGCGAGAACAAAAAAGATAAGGAAAAGGATGGAAAACCGTAAGTTGACTTGCGGATGTGGGGGTGAAGTAAGCCTCCCTGATTTGTATCTTGCAGGAAGAAGTTCTCTTTCCGTCTAGAAGGGACCCCCGCCTTCTGCATAGTCTCATATATTTTGAGCATTGGCGTCAGTTAAGGAGCATTAAGGGACGACTTCACTCGTGTTCAGGATATATTTGACCTCAATATACCTGCGGACCGTGACGTACTCCGCGTCAAATGGAAAAAGCATTTGCTAAACCAACCATTTCTATGCAATGTTAGGAACACAAGCGAGGGTGTCCGTATACTAACAGAGCAAACGTTTCCATATGCGAAATACCGCGACATTTTCGTACGCTTGGGGCGCGTTGCGGGCTTCTGGAAGAAACATCAACAGTAAGTCTGCCTTAGACCGCATGTTGCTCTTATTTCGCCCAAGCTTATAGGATCCACCAAGCGCGCTTGACTCAGCAGAACGGAACCAGACCATGGGTCATCTGGAGAACACACGCGAAAAGTACTACGCACCAACGCATATTGCCCGCGACTTCTTTGGAAGCCCTTCAGAAGACCTTCTCATCGAGTCTGTTGTACGCATGGGCTATTGGACGATAGTCTTGTTGTGCTGCTCCACCACAACTGAGGACCACGAGACTGGGTTGTCCAAGTAAGCCCTGCTGGCTGGACAAACAATGATCTGGCGCTTGCCTGGCTCGAACACTTTGACTCGCATGCGAAGCCTGATGGGGCGTACAGGCTGCTCATTATTGACGGCCATGAGAGCCACTGTTCAGTGGATTTCAAGGATCGCTTCAATGACAAGCCGCCTCATTCGTCGCACTTGCTGCAGCCACGTGATGTCGACTGCTTCTCGCCGTTAAAGCGTATTTATGGCGACGAGATCTTAGCCTTGGCGCGCAATCGCGTCCACCACACCAATAAAGAAACCTTCCTACCAGCCTTCAAAGCAACTTTAAAGAAGGCATTTACACCAGAGATCGCCTGCGTAGGCTTTAAAGGTGCTGGGCTAGTCCCACATACCCAGACGCTGTGTGATTGAAATTTAATGTGCAGCCGCGTACGCGGACCTCACTACGGCAAGACAACGTCGCATGGGAAGCGAAGACGCCGCAACGCAAAGGAATTAGAGGCTCAGACTACGCTCATTCGAAACAGGATGCGAAGACGCCCAGACTTATCTTCAAGTTCATCAGACGAGCAAGTTAAGCAGTTGAGCAAAGGCGCTCAGCAGGTAGCTCATAATCTGGTATTAGTGCAGGAGGAAATGAGCCGCCTGCGAGACGCCATGGAGGCCGCTACAAAGCGAAGTCTCGTAAGAGGCAATATATACAGGCAGGAGAGACTCCAATGGTGAGGCAGCTGATTTAATCGTTGCAACAGCAAGCAAAAGTCGTGACGACAGCGACAGGCTGTCAAAGAAGGTGCACGCAGAGAGGCGCTGCGGTCGTTGCAGCAAGACTCGGCACAAGCCCCGCACCTTAGAGTACAGATAGAGGTTATAGAGGATAGCAATACTTCTAAATGATACTATACAATTATGCGCAGTATGGATATCTGTTGTGGTATTGCGTTTTGAGAGTTCACCGTCGACGCGACGGTGAGCGTGGCCGATTCTCTTGTGAAAAACGCTATACTTGGGAGAATATCCTAACCGTCCATTGATGTGGCGTTGTCCATGGCTGGTTTGTCTTCGCTAGTGAAGCGCCTGGATGATGTTACAGAAACTTGCATGTTCACTTCGAAAGATCTACATTCGCCTTCACTGTAGCCCATTGGATACTAAAGTGTGACTGCCTCTTCATTTTTAGGCAATTGCAAGGTTCTGGAATCCCCCTATCACATCATACGACATCTCGAAAACTACATTCGTGCCTGTTGGACGATAGCATTACTTGCAATGCATGGTACTGTGACATCGACCTTTGGCCACCTTAATCCAACTCTTCGTGATCCTGGAAGGGCCAATGTTCGTCTAACTCTTTCCGCTCGTCCTCCGTCTCCGCAGCTTCCAGCATTTGCTGTTTGATATATCGTTCTTTCTCCCTCGCCTCTTCGTAGGATTCCGTCGGCACCCATCCGTCAATGTTGATTCCAATGAAGTCGCGCAATTGCTGCATTTGTGCATCCGCAATCTTCTGCTTTGCGTCGATATTGAGGCAGTTTGTGACATCTCCGTCAGGATATTTGACCGGAAAGTTAGCTTCTTTCATTGCTGAAGTAGCAATATCGGGCCAGTAAGTCGATGTTTGTACTAGTTCCGCTTTGAGTGATGTGTTGTCGCCTTCCCACGGTCTGCCAGCAGTGTCATAGAGTCGGTTTCGTACAATGAGGTCATGTTTTCCCATTGCATGAAAATGGGGCTTGTTGTTGGTACTGGTAAAACCCAGGTAGAAATAGTGGAGCTGTCGTCGGCGATAGAGCTCTAACTCATTTGCCTTCTCGCTCTCCTCCAAGAATTCAAAATTCGTAGGCAGCTCTGGACGTCGGAAATTCTCCGAATCGTCATCTCCATAGTTTTGAAAATGCTTGGGAATCTTGGCTTGCAGGAACATCGGAAGTATGGTGCTGTGTTGCCAGTCGATCACTCCAGTAATGTCGCCAGATTCAGAGACGAAGATGTTGTTAGGTGAGAGATCTGGGTGACGGATCGTTGGTTGACATAACTCCGGATTTTCGGGAATAATGTGTGGAGCAACCTTGAGGTAATCCCTTAAGCTGTCTACTTGCAACTGCGGGTCGACTTCTTGATGACCGTAGAATTCTCTGTAGAGCGGTTCACGGGGGAAACGTTGCTTGCCGAACTTTTGCAACCAGGCCAATTCTCTATGACCAACTGCCTCCAACAGCTCCTTGGGCGTTTCCCCTACATCCTTCCAGTTAATCAAGAGCGAACAGAGTACGGGGTAAGGGTTTCTTACAAGGTCCTCGATTGACGGCCAGTTCGTCTCGCCTTTGATACCACCAAAGGAATTCAGTGGAAGGCCCAATGCAAAACCTATCCGTTTTGCCACGATTGACAGCCAAGGGCAGGTCAATTGTAGTAGTTCGGTTACCCACAGAGTCTTTAAAGTATATGCTGCCACTGGCAGGAAATCGTATCGCAAATAGCATCCTCTCTATGTCGACAATCTTCTCCACGACAGCCATTCTCTCTTTTGCCGTCATCGTATACCAAGTATGTTCCAGTTCCTTACCCTGAACCTTTTCCATGATGATATATTCAGACTGGACTAGATTGTCCGTCGATGAACTCCAGTCGAAGACCTTCGGGATTGGAACACCATGCAGACGTAGATATTCCATTGTAGCGACCTCACTGACAATACCATGTTCTCGAGGTACTGTGGAAGGGTATGGAAGTCGCACAATCACATTCATCCTATCTTGAAATGTCGCTTCAAAGACACGGTATGAACCACCTTCAGCAATTTTTGCGAAGGTAGTGATGTCATTAGTGGAACGGCCGACAGACTTGGCAACAGCCTGACAGAGCTCATGGATGTCAAAATGACGTCGCCTTTCAGAGAGACGCAAACGCTCGTTGTACCTGCGGTGGTTTCGACCTATCAATTCAAGTACGGAAATGTCAAGGTTCAGTAGCTACTTACAACCATCTACCAGATGTGTAATTATAGAACGTATGTTCCGGATCGCTGATACTCGATGATACCTTCCCGGCTTGTAGTGTTTCTCTCGTCGAATACAGTGCCATTTGCCGAGCGGTGGATAGTTCCTGCCGTAGGCCAAAGCAGGCGTGTGAAAGAGAGCGAGGCTTCAGGATATCGAAACAAAATCTCCTCATGCTAGGGGTGGTTGGTCTTCTATCCGGGATTTGGGTCCTGACAGATGACGACGAAATGTGAGGTGATGTTGTTGATGGGCCTTGCCCGTTTTTCTCGGCCCCGAAACTGGAGAGTCGCCAAGACTAGTGCACGGGCGCGGCCCGACAGCCAATCAGCAGACGACTGCACGCGCCAAAAAATCAAACCCTTAACACGCTCATCACTCGGACTATGAAGCGCCGGTTTGGATCCAAATCCGCAGAATTTCGCTGAAATCGTAGCTTTATTAGTGCGCAAGCACAGACTACAGTTTCAACAGCGAAGCATGTCATTACCTCGATTTTCCGCGCGCTGCTTGCGATCCACCGCAACATCTCCCAGCCGCCTCGGAAACGCGCGCGTGTTTCTGTACAGCCTTGATCACTGGTCGGACGTATTCAACAAGTACTGCGCCTCATCCTGGAGTTTCAACTTTTTTAATGGAAAGATAGAAGATTGGATAGCTGCCCAGGTAGTGATTAGTATAGCCGCTGATCGCTCTGGTGTCACGCGAGGCGCCTAGGCTACCTAGGTAGCAAATCATCAAGGGGCCGTTGGAATATGCTACTGAATTTACCAGTCTCGAACCTTCAGTGCGATGGAATTGTATAAATGGCTGCCAATTCCCTTCCATACATCTGAATACCCTCTATCCTATCCTTCAATCGCTACTCGATCACATCCCTTATCCTGTTTTATTCTTTCACTCGCTACTCGGACAACGCTCTTATCTTCAATGTAAGCACCCATAGCTGCGTCATGTTGTCCCACAATATCTGACATATTATGGGGAAATAGTCACTTCCGAGACAAGCTATAGCCATGAACAAAGTGTTCAGCAAAGCCGATGGTATGCTCGCGGAAGCAGCGAAAAAGTTCACCAGCGTTTCGGTGAACCGTGGCAAGACCGCCTTTCCAAAGGCACCAAAAGATCTCGAGAGTTTAGGTATCCGTTGGGATTTTGATGGGGAGGTGACCCAGGGTGAACAAGTCTACAACAAGTTCCAGATCCAGCCAAATGCTGGAAAGATCCCATCATCAATCAAAGATTGGCGCGAAAAGAATGGCGGAACGCATGCTGTGATGGGCACCATGTATGTGAAGAAAGGTGGCAGCAAAGGCGATGTGCAGGAAGCCTTCGAAAAATTTAAGAAAGAGTTCAAGGATTAGTGCTCTCCACTACCTATGGTACGATCCCCAACAATGATTGAATTCAGCTAATAACTACGAGGGCAGATCAACACTTTCGTAGATTCCGACCTGGTATATATCAATTTATCACGGATGTATCACGGATATATAGCGGATCTCACATGGATCATTGTCACATGATTTGATTACATAGATCTGAGTCACTGTTGCTGTATATATACTCGTTGATCTCCGTAGACATACAATCAACTCAGTCACCGACTCCAACAGCTCCAATACAATTGCTGGAAGCGTAGGGTACCAGGAAGCATGTAAGATTGAGATCATCGAATTTAGGCTATCTTCAAACCATGTCGTCACATAAGCTTTGAGCCGGATTCGGTTGTACGTGATACAGGGTTCGCAACGGGCGGGCCTCCCGTCCCGGGAAATAGCCAAGGATTATGTAACTTGCTAATAAAAATAGGTGAGACCGCCATCTGTTTCAGCTATATGCTTGGCTCAACGTTAAATATCAATCACTGAGGGGAAACACCCCGAGTTCGAATCCACCTGTAATACTACAATCCATCAACTATCTGAAAACGGATCTGACTGAGCTTGTACGGGTGCCCCGTAGAAGCTGTCCTGTAGGCTGCGTTGAGTATCGCCATACTGGGTATCCCTTTGGGTATCCCCATCGCCGCCAGCGCCAGTTGAGCTCTCAATTGAGCAATTGATATTGTTGACGGCGCCAATTGTAACAAGGCCCTCCTTGATCCACTTGCTCGTACAAAGTGTTGCCTCTGATGTATCCTCAAGTAGGCGATTACGTAGGTCCGATATGACAAGCTTAGCCTGACTAAAGGTCCTCTCAGCCTGAGGATTGCATAGAAACTTGGCTATCGCTTTGGCTGATTTGTACGTCCGTGGCTATGTCCTCAGGTATCAGAGCAGGCTCCGGCATGGAGGTAGTTGACCTCCATGGAGGTATATGGTCGTAGGCTACGTGACCTCCATGGAGGTGACGGAGTTTGGGGCTACACCTACCTAAGTTAGTATGGCAGCTGCCCGACCAGCCGTCAGAAATCCTTGGTGTTATCAGAATCCCTAGCGCCGCCTGGGCAGAGGGCAACACCGTGAGTTCGAATCCGGTACCGAGCGCGGTTACACATTATATATTATTACTATAATCAATCAATATTTGATCATATACGATTGATCAATCAATCGCGCGCGTACGAGCTCTCAATCCTGCGTATAAGGATCCCTGGCTGACCGTACTGAAGTCCCCCATCGAGAAACCTACGCCCTGGCTGCTGCTGCTGCTGCTGTTGATCGCAGAGCTCTGGGAGCTGTGAGAGCTCTGTACGATCGATCCTGGCAGCTCAATCTGCCAATTGAGGTTACTCATCCAGCTGTTGAGGCAGATGAGAGCTTCCTGAGTATCCTCATTGAGGCGCGCGCGCTTTGCAGTTACAGTATTGCCACCTAAACTGAAGATCCTCTCAGGCTCGTCGCTCATAGCAGGTATCCCGTACACGTCAATCGCCATCCGAGAGAGCCTTGGATACTTCGATCGAATCGATGGACGCCTCCAATACTCGCCCGGGACGTACTTGACGCGATCCTCTGCTAAATACGCTGCCAACTCATCGTCGTTCGGTCGCACTAGGTCATCGACAGTGTCCAACTCGTCGATCATCTTATCAAGGTCAGATGGACGTTGACGTGTATGACCAGCAGCGGCCATCAACGTCGTACTTTCCTCCTCAACAATAGGCGCTGCCGTATAGTTGGCGAGGTAAAATCGACGGAACTTTTTGAGCTGGTCAGTGGCGTGATGCTCCTTCCAGAGCTTCACACACGCGGCGCATCGATCGAGGTGTCGGGCTTGGTGTCCAATGAGACGATGTGGGCGACGATCGAAGACCTGCGCGTCGACGCGCAGGGCTATTTTGTATGGGATTCGGGGACCTGGGGGTCGACGGCAGGTCTGCGCTCAGATCCTCGGGGACCTGCGATTGTGAGAGCCTCGAGGCCCTCCGCGGAGTATTCCGTAACGATTGTACGCGATCTGGATCCATCCTGGAGGCGTTAGAAACTGTATTATAGCGACGTCAAGGTTTGTATGGGGGATACTGCGCTCGGTGGACGTTGGATTTTGAGATTTCCCTACCTAACCGAGACCAAAATCCACGGTGGGCGGCCATCAACAATCCCATCGTCGGGTTCACCTACCTTACCCGATTGGGTTAAGCGCTTGCCTTAAAAGGTAACGCGTTGACCTACGCGACCTCCATGGAGGCCCTGTAGGCGCTGTGGATTGTATGGAGACCCGCGTAACTACGTGGCGATGGAGGCAACCTACCTCCATGTCGAAGCCTGTATCAGAGGGGGCGTAGAGGGCGTAGGTATGCTGTTTTCCTCTGAAATCGTAGGTTCGACTGGAGGGTCAGGGAACAATTCCAGGAAACCACTTGACGGCATGTCCTGGCCACCTGATCGAGCCGATTTTCTCGTAGAAGAATTCTGCGAGGTTGTTTTACGTTTCCCCAGCCTGGGCTTGTGTTGAGAGGCCTTAAATGGCATATTGTATCGCACTGTTGAGGTTGTTGTTGACGGCGGCGTCAACGACGTCGAAGAGTGACGTTGAACATGAGAGTCGAAGAGTGACGTTGAACATGAGATACTTGGCAAAGGTGGAGCTCGCCAGGGGCCTCCCCGGCATGGGAATCCCCGGCTGATAAAAACACTTACGATTGCCTAATTAGGTACAATTGAAACGTGATACGCTTCAGGTTCGATCCCGGGCCTCTGGGCTGGAGCCTGGACCGCCCGTTGCAAACCCTGACGTGATATACTAATGGTCATTGTTACTGTTCACAGATCCTTGGTGTCCAGCTTCAAGGTGTGAGGTATCTGTTGAGCTGGGGCAAACTGATCAGGAGGAAGCGTGTTGATTGTTGCTTGCTCGGAGGAGCTCGAGCAGTGCGCGCGCTCAAAAGTGCTACCTAAACAGAGCTAAGCCTAATTAGGCTAACCTGCAAACGCCGTTGTGCGTAAAGTCTATCGCCTTGATATCCACCCTCCAACATTACCTAAAGTCTGGATGGAATTTCAAGGTCACGATGCACAGTTGTTGGCGTGCTGACATGCGAGCATGACGAACAAGTCCGCTTCCTCTTGTATATCGATTTTTGAGCTTCTATAAGATAATGACCACATCGAGGTACCCCATGTAACGGGCTGAATCCTAGGTCACATCACTAGGCTGTTAGCCTGGTCGCTTCCCTAGCAACACGTGGGTCGCGCGCCAACCCAAACAAAGCAGACGCCCTAACGCTCGAGAAGCAACATACCCCATCACGTCAGACGCTATGGTGAATATGTGCTCTAGGCACTACTGATACCGGAGTGAGTGAGTGATGATGTAGATCATGGTGATGCTGCTTCCCCCGTACCTCCTTGTCGTATAGATCTCGAATCTACTCAATATCTACAGCTGAGGACTACACTCAAAACATTGACGTAGGCGTCAAAGTTGCAACATCCCTAGAACTCGCCGATGACCTCCTTCAAAGCTGATCCATGCGCGCTGCTGTAGTTTCCTCCCTGCGCGTTGACATTTGCATACATGTTGACCAAATAGCTTCGCTAGTAAAGAGAAACAACGGGGGCAAGCAACGTTTTTGCCGCAGTAAATGCTCATGTTTAGGTGCTTACAATATTTAGTAATAGCTCTGGACGAAAAGAAAGTACGAATGAACACTAAGACGTACATTGAGAACATAATAAATTGAAGGCGTTCTTACTCTGAAGAGGTTGGCTACAATCGTGGGCAGCGGTGTTGCTTATAGTGATTTAGAGCATCCATGTGCTGATCTGCCGAGCGCTGGGTATCGAACCTCTTATCACAGGTCTCGCACTCGAACTATGGCTCCCGGTGTCCCGTATCGTCCATGTGCTGATCTGCTGAGTGCTGAGTAAAGAACTCTCAATCGCATGTGTCGCATTCGTATCGTGGACCCCAGTGGTCAAGTGCATCCATGCGCTGATTAGCAGCTAGCTGGCAGAGAGCAGACGAAGCTCTCAGGGCCTACTTCAAGCTGGGGGGTATGACTATACACTGGCAGTCAAACGTTCAACGTACGGTTACGAAATCGACCACAGAGGCTCAGCTCCCAGCTCTCTCTGCCGCAGGCTCAGAGATGCAATTCTGGATGAGGTTCTTTAGATACATTCACTTCAAGCTAAACTGCCAGTCTACCCATTGGTGCGATAACCAGCAAACCGTCGGAATTGCCACTAAGAACCAGAACAAGCTTAACACCAAGCTTAAGCATGTCGACATTCACCAGAGCTGGGTACGGCAGGAGACGCTAGCAGGAAGGTTACACATACAATGGAAACCTACTGCTGAGATGTCTGCTGACGGTCTGACGCAGAGTTGCTAACAATCAACTCAACTTGAGCCGGGAGAAGGCCCACTTTCCAAGGCTAAACTAGATAAGGTAGGATTTAAGCATAAAGAGGTAATAGGCTAGCCTAAAGTGAACTCAACTCAATTCAACTTTGACATTCTGGACCCACTTAATTGATTGTTAGCAACTCTGGTCTGACAAAGCCACTGCCAAGACAGAAGCATGCAGTGTTCATCAAACAACTGGGGCTTATAGATGTTTCGTCTCGCATTGAAAGGAGACAGGAGACAGGCAGATTGCTCTCCCACGCCTGGGAAGCAACTCCACTGGCAATAGCCTGATAGAGCTTTCTTTTGCTATCTCTTGGCATTTGCAATGTGCGCTGATTGCATATTACGCTACTTTCTGAACTATAGAGACCTTTTGTAAAAAAGAGTGCTTGATGTAATATCAGCTGACAGGCTGAATACTCTTCATTTAATAATCCTGAAGACTGATCACTGCCAGATCATTCTGGTTCCATGTCCTTCTAATATACTAAGTGTTCTAGATAGTATTGTCTTTGAATATCTGTTTGCAGTTCAATCCTGTCTTTGAATGTCTGCTTGCAGTTCAATCCTGTCTG
>ML996413.1:0-12960 GCA_010093805.1 Polyplosphaeria fusca | reverse complement strand
AGAATTGATAGATTGGATAGCAAGTATTATCCTCCCTTCAAGTTGAGATGGTTGCACGTTAGTTGATGGAGACATTACGCGTTGTGATGGGGTGGTAGTCGTCTTGGCAAAAGTGTCCCGCTCGATGGGGTGTCCCGCTCGATGGTGGGAGACGTTAAACATAATCTTCGTCCCAAACTACTCTACCATCCCAACTTTTGTCATCACATGTCCCATACTACTAATTCTTTTCCCTAGCGCACGAATTCGCGAATGGAAGTGGTTAAATAATATTCCATGTTAGTCATCAACATGGCGAGCTTCATGCATGGCCACACCTGAGTTGATGCCCGATCACCATTTCACTTTGTTTTTGAGCGATAATTACGTCATCAAATGAGCGTCAAAATTTGCTGCGGCTCAAGCAAAACGCGATATCAGCAGGCCAAAGCTCTCACCCTCGCTCGGCCTTCCGCGCGCGCACTCTCTCTCAACTACAACACTGCGAAACCAAGACTTCAGCCGCGCCACCTAACGTGCACGACCATCAAGGGAAAATTCATCACTTCATAAAGATAATCTTTCCAATCGTCAACATGCAATGTAAGCCTCATCTCCTTGTCTATCTGTCACTCTCTGCTTACTCCTTCAGCGGCTGCTCTCGGTGGCCTGCTTGCCTTGATCATCGGTCTGCCTGTTATTGCCATCACCCTCGCCATTGTGGTCTACCTAGACATGAGGAATCAGAAGAAACACCCCGAAAAGATCGATTGGGCCAATGTCTATAACCCACGAGCTCGCAAGTACCAACATCCAGTCGCACGGCTCCCAACGATCGAGACAGTCGCATGTCTGGAGAAAGTGCATAAAGCGGAAGAGAAAGACTCCTTTCAATAGCGAGTTATAGCCAGCGGCTTAGCTTGTGCAAATAAATAGCATGGGAGAAGCTATGGGCAATACTTGGAATTGACAGTCGTGGATTCACATCGTGCTTGAATGGCGTAGTTACAACGTGCGCCGCTTAGGCTCTGCGTCAATGTTTTGCCCCCACAGCTAGTTTCGATGCAGAATCATCAGTCCAGGCCTTGAAGCTACTCTCTCTCTCTCTCTCTCTCTTTATGTGTGTGTATCTCGCTCTTCGCCCTTCTCTTAATGTTTTTGCTTCTGCGTGATTTAGATATAATTTACGCCGCCAAACTCATAACGTGCTCACCATGACTGATGCAACACGCAAGTTCGCCCTCATCAACGTTTACGCGCATTTCTAACTGATCAACTGCCGCTGACCCCACAGATACCAATACTGTACAAGCCAACACACTTACGGCAACTGGAAAACATTGATCATATTTGCTGTCGTCGCACTTGGTATTATGAGCATCTACAAACTTGTACAATGCCTCGCTTGTATGCGAGAAGTCAATGACGAGCGCCTGCAGCCCCTACCTCCCATAGATTTGAGCACCTTTCTGCATCATCACCCAGGAAGTGTGGAGACCCTGCCGCTGTATGAGCCACTGAGGACGCCAGAAAACGCTTACTTGGAGAGAAGCAGGATGCTGAGTGAGGAAGCAGAGAAACTCCCGGGATATGACGAATTGATCGTGAAGGGACGTGAAGGAAGCTCAAGGCATGAGAATGCGAGGGAGGTGCAAATCGATTCTTGAGAAATTTATAATGATTATGTTAAAGATGGACGAAGTCGGGAATACCATGGATCGTCATGATTTCAGCCTGCATCTTTCTCGCTGTGCTACTTCCAGGCTTTATTGCCGTGACCTTGATCATACAGCATGTCAAACACAGCCTCTACTACTTCTAGGCATAATCATACTAACATTCGCACCTCCAGCTAAGATGTTCCAATTGGAAGATAATCTATTCAATATTGCGCACGATCAAGGTCAACCGTCCATGATTTCGAAGATTGCTGTTTCCATCCTATCTTGTGCGCCTGTAATTCGCTCTTCCATCCGGCGGGCTAAGGCATTGTCACGATGATTAGGCGACCGCGTCCTGAGCTGATGCAACAAATCTACCAGCAGCACCCTATCGCGTCGCGTCTCTTCTCGTATCTTCAACAATCGACTCCGACCGACGTTATCCTCCAGCCAAATTTGCCAGTCAAGAAGCTGCGTCCTGTCGTTTGCGATATCTTTCCAAACAGCTCTATCACGAGGTCCGAGGACGGTGTATAGGACCTGGAGCAGCGGCAAGGGGACAGACTCTTTCTTTTTCACTACGCAGAACTCGCATTCGTGCTCTCCGCATGCGAGACAGGTGCGACATGTCGGGCAGCGGAAGTTCGGTGCGACATCAGATTCGAGCCAGTTTGCGAGGCATGCGCGGCAGAAGTTGTGACCGCAGAAAGTACGTTGAGGTGAGCTCGAGGTCTTGCTTGCCCAGAAAGTCGGATCGTCGAACGGTTCAAAGCACATGGCGCATGTATCTTGATGAACGGGTCGAAGGGGGTCATTGGCAGAAACATCGATCAAATTTTCCGCAAGAGCTTTGGCATCGTTGGGATCAGTGAAGACATCGGTCTTGTCGCAGTCTTCCTGCCATGCATCCAATTCCTTCCTGATTTGTGCAAGTCGCTCTCCAATCGGTCCAATCGCCCTTGAAACGATTAAGAAACATTGCTGAGCTACAGACCTACGATGTGGATGCATCAACATTACCCTTTTCACCCAAGCTTGAGTTTCGTGAAAGCTGGAAAACTTGGGCAGCCCGTCGCAGTAAATGCGATCAAGATCCTTTGATTGCATCGCCGATCGAGCATCTGCATCATAGTTTTCGAGAGAATTGACTAGAAGCGTCGTGAAGTCACCGAATTTGAGCATTGCTTTTCCAAAGGGGCATTTGGGGTTGTCATTGCGTTCAATACTGAACTTGGTCCTGAGAAGCTTGATGCGGGCGCGAGTTTCGCAATCGTGACTGGCTGTGACGTTTTTTGATGAAGACGCACCATTGGTGCTGTTGTTGTTGTCTCCCATTTGATCAGAGGATACGTGTAGATCAAAGGGTTGGAAATGGGCAGCGTTGGTGCGGCTGTTGAAAGAGAAGTTTTTCAAGATCTTAAATGAAGCTCGGAGTGGGCTAAGGTTCTACACGTTTCTATGGAGTACTATAGAGCACTTTCACATTGTACCCTTAGGTGACAGAGTGACCAGTATCATCACGTGACTTTGGCTTCATTTCTATGTGCACGTGTATAGACAATGTTGACATTTCTACTATAGGAGTTAGCTTAAAAGGTTACTTGTTGTTTTTACGAGTGAAAATGCTTAAGGCCGGTTGCTTTGTATAAAAGGGTAGATGAGGTGCATTACCGGTACCCTCGCGAGTCGTAGTTTCAGTGTTCTTGGCCTGGACCACTGCTAATACAGTGTACCAAGGTTTATGACAATTCTCAATACTCAACACAATCTAGGATGCTGACCAACTAGCGTATGTATCCCCTTGTAGGTACATATGTACCCGTACCCCACCCAAAGCCCGAAACCTCCGAGCCCGTCCCCGCTCCATTCTTCCTCCCCGCCACCAGCAACTAAAGTTCACTGCCAATACTTACGTCAACATGGGCGAACTGGACATCATCGCTATCATCTCACCCAAAGAAGGCAAAGCAGATCGCGTATAACGCTGTTCCGACATTTTCTTAGCCGAGGTCCCACTCACATCGAGCAGGTTCAACAACTCCTCGGCGAGCTTTGCAAAGACGTCCACAACAATGAGCCCGATACTCTCGGCTACCATCTTCATCGCCAGGATAAGCGAGATGGATCTGTCGAGTTTGTGATGGTGGAGAAGTACGTTGGATGACTTGGCGACTTGCGTGGAATGGCACAGCTCACGTAACTCAGATACAAGGACGCCGCGGCATTGAAGAAGCACTCGACTGGCGCAGCATTCAGGAAATTGGGCAAGTCCTTTGCGTCCGAGGGTCTTCTGTTGAAGCCGCTGCAGGTGCTCGATGTGAAGCCCGTCGCTGGGTTCAGCAGCAGAGGCAAGCTGTAGAGGAGCCCGCTGAATGAAACCATGATGCTCGTACGGAGACTTTCCCAATTACACGTATATCAATGCTTGGTAATCTCATGCAAGACCCATGCAGCTCGCTATCGATAAGCCTGGCCGTCTCATCTGCATACCCCGCTTGGCAACCTGGCAGCCAGAGATATATAAGACTAACATACTCTCACGTTGGAGTGGCAATATCTTCTCCATCACATACAACCTCCTTTCCAGCACGTGGCGCCTTGATTTATCGTTTCCCAAAATCCCGACCCAACCGAAACACCACGACTTCGCAATGTCACTGAAGAGAACGATAAGCATCAGCCAACTATCCGACGATGAGATGCCAACAGCCTTCACCGTCGTGTCAAAAAGTTTCGGCCACGACGCCCCCTTCATCGACAACTTCTTCCCTCTGCATGACACTCCCTCCGGCCAAATGCAAGGCACCAAGCGCCTTGCCTCCTGGAAAAACAGCTCACCGAGCTCAACCTTTCTGAAAGCTGAACTATCTGCAGGCAATGAGGCTGGAGGAGGCGGCACCATTGTTGGTATAGCCGTCTGGACATTGATGGACGAAGCTCCTCCCACAGAGTTAAGCCAGGTAGCAGACACAGAGACATTGGATGGCGTGTGGCCCGATGGGAGTGATCGAGAGTTCATGGCTCGATTGTGGAAAAAGTACGTTGTGCCGCGGACCCAAGCTATTGCGGAGTCGGGTGGCGGTGTGTACGGTGCGACGCATTACCCGTCACAGGCAAAATGCAGCGTTTGCTGACACTTGTTAAAGTACTCGAGCTATTGGCTGTGCATCCACATTTCCAGCGCTTGGGCGCAGGGGCGGCGCTTGTGGAATGGGGCACGAGTCGCGCGGATGCGACGCGGCGAAAGGTATGTGGATCACGAGGCTCTGATGATCGTAAAGGGCTGATGCGAGCGTCTGTAGGCAATTGTCGAAGGAACACCAGTCGGGAGATTCCTGTATGAGCGATGTGGGTTTCTCGCTGAGATTGAGGAAATGGACCTTGATGCCGGTGAAGAATTCGCTCAGAGGAAGCTTCCGAAGCTCATTTTCTTGACACGAAATGCAAAATGACCAAGCTAGAATAGGCTTTAATTTCGGACTGAATTAACAATGTTATTGTTTCACGCTCATCATCGTAAGACTATTTTCGTTGCTCGACTCTGTTATGACATAAAATTCCTTTGACCTTACGAAGGTGGGTTCGAGGAGGAGAAGCTGTGAATGGCCAACTGCCAGATTTACCAATACAGATAATCTTATGACCCGTGCAATCGATAGATGCATCCTTAAAAGACTCCAAAGCACTGCTTATACGAGCCTCAGGGTATGCTCTACTCAAAGTTCCCCAGAAACACGACCAGAACTGCACAGTACCTACGCCATCATTAGCTTTCAATGTTGTCCACGGCTTGACTGACGAACAACACACTTATGCAGTGGTAGTGGCAAACACCTCATGTCGCTTCGCCTTCGTAAAGAGGCTGAGAGCGATCGAGAAAGCCATCGTGAACGGAAGTATAATTTCTGTCTGTGGCTTTTTGCAGGGTTGCGAAAGAGCGAGCTCGTTGGACGATATCGTCTGAGGAGATGGTCAGTGTGTTGACCCTCGGTACACCCGTTGCTTCCTCCGACATACTATATCCCTTTAATTTTTGATCGATTCTTTCAATAAGATCCTTTCGCTCTCCTGAACGTCTTGTTTCCACGGCCCGAGACTTTAGTGCGATGCTATTGTCCTTCAGCGATTCTGCTTTGTCCATATCCAAAAGTTCTATTTCGAGCTCTCGCAGTTCGTCTTGTCGAAGAGCAGGGGTCTGCGATAATGATTCTGTTGGAAATAGATTCTGCGGTAGAGGTCTGATGTGGAGAAGCCAATCTGGTCCTCTTTAATCATCTTAACAAGTGTCTGGTTCAGAAGATGTGTAAATGATCCTTCTTGACCGGGTCCTAGAGCCAAGTTTCTTTCCGCTATGGAACAGATAAGCTCACACTTTCTACCACCGAATGGCCGTTGAGTAAACGCACCGCCTGCATAACAACAGTCGGTTATGGTAAGAATATCCGCTTCTGATCCTCGTAGCCTTTCGCAGATTTTGGAAAACTGAATGCGGGATTGCGGGGGGCCGTGGTCATTCGACGATGTTTGCACCGGTGACTCTGGCACTTCCACATCCGCGAGGCTGTTCGTTACCGTGCAGTTCGAAGGGGCTTCGGTACCTCTGCTGGTTCTTCGCCTGATCTACTTAGAGTTTGTTGCCGGTGATGGGTTGAGTTGAAAACTTACGCAAAGAATCGCAAATCAGCACCTCTCGAATCTTCTGCCTCTTCCGCGTGGCGGCCATAATAAATTATGCCTAGTTTGTTTGGTCCTAGTCATCAAAAACCCATTAGCGAAATTCCAGTGTTGGGTGGAGATTTGGGTACCGTCGTAGCAGCGAGCGAAAGCATCCAATCGACTGAAAAGCATCTCACTCGAGTCAAAAGGTGGTATCACGCATTGCTCGACCGTGTAACAAAAATCGTCCGTCAAGATACCCCCCAGTCCGTCAACCTGGAGAGTAAGAAAACGAAATGGACAAGATCGAGGCCAGAATACCTCTCTTTCTTTGTAGTTCATGTCATCCTCCTGCCATGTCAGAAGCTGTAAGGATGCGAAATAACGACAATCTGGCGAAAGTGCAGAGGAGATTGATTGATTGAGGAAGCTAACCTGCAGGCTGAGGAATATATACCCGAAAGAGGTCACGTGGTATTGTCTTACAGAAGCAGAACTCCCACGGCATCGTATTCTGCATTTCCATCGCGATAACGTCCAGCGATGGACTTGTTGAATTCGAGCTTTGCTATATCGCGCTCGAGACCGAAGATCCTGTCCCGTCGTGGCCCGGCGTGGTTATGACCTCTGATGTCCATGTGGCAGTATTGTGTAGACAGAGTTTTCTTGTTGACCAGAGTATGCTAGAGATTCTGTAACAAAGCATATGTAAGACGACCGAGGCAGCGTGAATATGACAGCTGCCAATGTAATCATTGAACTCGCTGGAGGGGGCAAGCGGAGACCCTATCGATTCTGAAGACACCCGCTTATCCATAAAAAAGGCAAACGTAGAAATCGGTGAAGGTCAGATTGCTTCTTCGGCGTGCCGCGTGCGTGCGAGCTGAATGCACGAACGGCCCGTCCATGCCGCACAGCCTGGCCCGTAGCCCGAGGGAGTATTAAAGGTCGGATTTTGGGCACGTCGACGGACAGCGAGTGCGTATCGCGATATGTGGAGGAGTTGATGGAAACCTCTGGTAGGCTGCACGTGGTCCTGCTGCCCAGGCTGGCGAATTACAGGCAGGTGAGGTGTGGGACGAAAGTCCGTCACCGGTAGCAACTACCGCCCATCTTCTCTCCTCTTCGAAATTGGCTCCACTGCTTACGCCTGGGGTACCCTAGGCGCTGGTCAGGCGTGGCAAAAATGCTGCGAGACATGCGGGTGAGGGAAACAGCAGCTCCCCGCCTTGGGCCCCAGAGAGTCCCAACAATTCGATGCTGCCATAGGTAAGCCCAGCTCTCACGCCCTACCCAGCCAATCCCCAAATTCAGCGTCCTGTCGCCAAATGCATGTCTCTACCTTAGCATAGCCTCGCAGTTTCCCAAAATGGCCACAAGACCGGTGTGCCGACTTTTTCGACAGCCCGTCCTCTGTGTTCCTCCAGAATGGACGAAATGCGATCATCGCGCAACTTGTGTGGATGTGTTATTGATTCCAGAGGACAAGGAGGCTGAACAATGACAAAAATACGGCGGTTTTGTATGCGCTTGGGTGAGCACCATTCACGTTTTGTAAGAATTTATCGACAGCTTAGCCGACAAGAGCGTGGAAGGCAGTCAAGAACCTCTCGCCATGGTCCATTTCGATGATTTAGACTCAAAGCTAAATTGACCAATTCTATATCTAGGCTCTTGCATGGAGTGACAGAGGAATGCTACCTCTGTTGTCGATGGAGAGGGATACAAGACCACCACGTGGGACGGCGACGGCGATGGCGATGGCGATGAAGGATGTGAGAAGACGGGGGGTTTGCTGCGCTGGTGTACGTCAACAACTCGAGGACGAGCGGCTGGAAGGCAGACTATTCGACGCTTGAAATGGGCGTTGCAGGAGCGCAGCAAGTGAAAGGTTCTAAACTGGACCGTCTCCCGCGACTTCCCTTCCCCAGACCCCACCAAATCACGTGACAGCGCGTTTGCTTGAGAAGCAGTCGTACTCCAGCTGCTTCTCGCGCACGCCCTCACCCACTCTCAATCGCAACACCCTCCCATATCGTGGCCATGGCTCCCCCATTCGATTACTATGCCGAGCTGGGCGTTGACCAATCCGTGACGGTGGCCGAGCTCACTTCTGCATGGAGGAAACTTTCGCTCCAGCACCATCCTGACAAGAACACGAACGACGAAGCCGCAGCAACCGTCAAGACTCAGAGGGTAGGCGGCCCCATTGTTACCCTGAACTGCTGCAGATTGTGCCGACACGTATAGATCAATGAAGCGTACGAGGCCGTCAAATGCGAGTTGACTGCCCGTCAGTCTCAAGCTACTTCCGCCGAGAGCAACAACGACTTCACATACGAAAACCTCTTCCGCCCGCGCCACGACGATCATGGCTTCGCCAACACCTCGGCTTTCTTTTCGGCCTGGTACCAAACACTAGCTGAAGAGAAGCGAGAGCAGGCGAGGCAGCAGCAGGCGAGGCGTGAACGCGAGCGGCAGGAATGCCAGGCACGCGAGGCACGCGAGGCACGAGAGCGATCCAAGGCAAAGAAGCAGGCGGAAAAGCAGGCTTCTCAGGAAGAGGAGCTGCTTCGGCGCAACGCTGAACGCACAAAGGAGAAGAGCATTCAGGAAGAGCGCTGGGCAGAGGCTGGCGCCGTGACAAAGGACGAGAAGCTACGCGCCTGTCTCCATTCTGGATTCTGTGCCAAGTTCAAGCTTCCGAAGAAGTTCATATGCTCGGCTTGTCGCAGAAAGGGCGGCATCCTCGCATTTGAGTGCCCTGTGAGTAAGATCCCGGCACAAGGTAACTGCTTCTTCTCAAAGTGACTGCCTAAAACACCACTTGAGTGGTGTTAGTATAGTCATGTCTGAGCATTTCAAGCCTTGGCCTGGCCTTTCTTTGACGACCTACGCTGACTTTGTACCGCGATCTTTAGTACTGTTCCAGCTTCCTCTGTCCGCAGTGCCTGAACCTCTTCTCCCAGCGGCGAGCGAGGCTCGCGCACGTCGAGTCTGGAAACGAGTCTACGAATTCAGGACCTGAAGATGGAAATTTCAAGATGAAATCAAGCTCAGAGTCTTTTATGGTGCATGATGAAGAGCTAGAACATGGTGCTGGGTCTACTGGCGCGGGAGCCCATCGCAACACGGCTGCCAAACCGGAGAGCGAGGCCTATGCAGAGCGCAGAGGTAGGTGTTTCGTCAACTTCAAGGATGGAGAGACAATATTAATGGAATAGATGAGCCGGTTGAGTCCGAGGGACTGAAGGCGACAACTCAATCTACAGGAACCTTGAGGAACGACACGGAACCGGCGCACCGGGAGACTGCGTCAGGAATGTATGCTAATCTGTTTGAAAAAAACGTCCAAAACAACGGAATCAATCGTCACGACGCTAGAATGTCTTCGGAGGCCAAGGAGCAGAACAAGTATAAGAGCAAGAGCAAGACGACCGGAGCTGCCTCCCAGCCCACCATGGCGACTGGAACATCCACCCCAGACACCAACCGGGTCTGTATAAAGATGATTGCGCGCAGTACGACCCGGGAACAACTCAAGGACAGTCTTCAAGCCAGCTTTGGAACGGTGACCGACGTCCAAATGTTCAGGCCAAAACTTGGAATCGCCTGGGCCGAGTTTGCGCTGCGCGAATCATGCGAAAAAGCGCTAGCCTCGCGCGCTGTGATGGTTGCGTCGTCTCTGGTGAAGATCGTGAAGTGGCGTGGATAAAACTGACAAAGTACCACTTTCGGTGAGCTGCAGTATCCAAGGCGGGTCCTTTTCACATGGCTGGAGTTAGAGAATGCCCACCCCTGTATGGATTATTTGAGCGATCTTGCTCAAGAAGGAGCCGGCATCTAAGGTGATACCGCAGCGTGAGGTAGTCAATCAAACCGAATTCAGGATTTTAGCCCGGCCTACTTTGTAGTTCATATAACGAAAAATGAACATAAGACATGATCATATGCAACATGAAGAACAATTTGAAAACCGTGGTACCAACTTCCCATCCTAATCCCTTTTCCCTCCCTTCATGCTGTGATCAAGATGGAGAAGGGATGATTCGAACAGTGCAAATGCGCTAGCAACACAACACCCACCTCCAAATCACCGAGTCCCCTAATTTTCCAGCTGCAACCCTCGCTTCATCCTCAGCCCCAACACCACAGTCATACAACCCCACACAATACCACCCTCCAGCGCCCGGACTAGCTTCCAGCGCCCGTTCAGGACACCAGAAAGACCCATTCCTCCAGCTTTGCAAGCCTATAGCCACCTGGTTGTGCAGTACAGCCAGGTGCAGACCTGTCTTTTGCCCGAGCAGAATTTTCAGTTTTCCCGCACAGACCACAACTCAGTCACCGCCTCCAGCCACAGCTCCAGCCACAGCTCCAGCCACATCTTCAGCCACATCTTCAGCCACATCTTCAGCCACATCTTCGGCCACATCTTCGGCACATCTTCAGCCACATCTTCAGCCACATCTTCAGCCACATCTTCAGCCACAGCTCCAAGCCAACCACCAACCAAAGCCTTTTGCTCTATTTTCTGCATTCCAATCCATCTCTATCCCTAGAGGTCTACCAGATAGGCCAGTAAGGATAGCAGATAGAGAAGGTAAAGTAAAATAGAGACTACTTTTTGCTTGTATTTTCAAATCCGGGAAGGCAAGTAGAGACTAGGTACCTCTACCTGTGTAAAAACAAGCTTTCCTTTAGTCAATCAATCTCCTTTCTCACTGCACATTTCCTATTTTAAAGAGAAGGAAACACAACAACAACCACCACATCCAGGATCTCCAAATGGCAACCATGCCAATGGACACTGGCCCTACCAGGCCAAAACCACCAGAAGCTCTGGTTCTTCCATCCTCCCCTGACATACTAGCTGGTCCAGCCACTAAACCAGCTAGTGTAGACAACATCAACATGGATACAGAAGAAGAGATAGCATCTCCAACTCCTACTGCCCCACTCATTACACTACTTGAACCCATCACTCTTCCTCTGAAAAGACCTGCTGTAGCTATACCATCTTTTCTGCAAAATACCAGGAAAGCCCCCTCAAAGAACCACTTTGGATTTACCGCCTTACCCTCCTCGACAAAAACCCCACTAGCAAATACAGCAAAGGAAGCACTCCAAATTGCTCAGAACTTGGTGGTACAGGCCTGCAACCTCACCACTGCCCCAGAGGAACAAACAAAGCTTCTAGATCTCCTAGAAGTGTTCCGAGACTTTACAGAAATGGAAGACTCAACAAGCATGGCCTCTCTGCCTTAGCCTCCCAAGTCACTTCACTAGAAACTGTCTCCAAGAATCTGGGAACCAACATCAAAAAGATGCAGAAATCCACCCAGCCTACCACCACTCCACCTCCTTCCATTGCAAATAATGCACCATCCCAACCTCCTACTACCAATGGATCTAAACCGCTTTCCTATGCAGCTGTTGTAGGCACAAGCAAACCCCAGATGAATCAAGACTGGCAAGTGGTAGGAAAGAAGAAAAAGACCCCTCTGCCTGCTAAGAACCCCACTTCATAGCCGTCAACTAGTCCTCACAAGAGAGAACCAAACAACATTCAACTCTTTAGAAGTGCAAAACACATTCAACAAAGCATTTGCTAACAAAGGAGATGGCTATGAAGTAGGGTTCTTAGCAGGCAGAGGAGTCTTTTTCTTCTCTTCTACCACTTGCCAGTCTTGATTCTTCTGGGGTTTGCTTGTGCCTACAACAGCTGCGTAGGAAAGCGGTTTGGATCCATTGGTAGTAGAGGGTTGGGGCGGTATATTATTTGCAATGGAAGAAGGTAGAGTGGTGGTAGGCTGTGTAGATTTCTGCATCTTTTTTATGTTGGTTCCCAGGTTCTTGGAAACAGTTTCTAGAGAAGTTACTTGAGAGGCTAAGGCAGAGAGGCTATGCTTGTTGAGTCTCACATTTTCAGTAAAGTCTCGGAACACTTCTAGTAGGTCTAGGAGCTTTGTCTGTTCCTCTGGGGCAGTGGTGAGATTGCAGGCCTATACCACTAAGTTCTGAGCAATTTGGAGTGCTTCCTTTGCTGTATTTGCCAGTGGGATTTTTGTCAAGGAGGGTAAGGCGGTAAATCCAAAGTGGTTCATTGGGGGGCTTTCCTGGTATTTTGCAGAACAGATAGTATAGCTGCAGCAGGTCTTTTCAGAGGAAGAGTGATGGGTTCAAGTGGTGTAATGAGTGGGGCAGTAGGAGTTGGAGATGCTATCTCTTCTTCTGTATCCATGTTGATGTTGTCTACACTAGCTGGTTTAGTGGCTGGACCAGCTAGTATGTCAGGGGAGGATGGAAGAACCAGAGCTTCTGGTGGTTTTGGCCTGGTAGGGCCAGTGTCCATTGGCATGGTTGCCATTTGGGGATCCTGGATGTAGTGGTTGTTGTTGTGTTTCCTTCTCTTTAAAATAGGAAATATGCAGTGAGAAAGGAGATTGATTGACTAAAGAAAAGCTTGTTTTTACACAGATAGAGGTACCTAGTCTCTACTTGCCTTCCCGGATTTGAAAATACAAGCAAAAAGTAGTCTCTATTTTACTTTACCTTCTCTATCTGCTATCCTTACTGGCCTATCTGGTAGACCTCTAGGGATAGAGATGGATTGGAATGCAGAAAATAGAGCAAAAGGCTTTGGTTGGTGGTTGGCTTGGAG
>ML996412.1:0-13096 GCA_010093805.1 Polyplosphaeria fusca | reverse complement strand
CTCGCAAAGTTTCCTAGAGATCCATCAAGGTTGTGGCATTGAGGTTGAGCAGTGTTGAATTGTTGTCAATGTTTTAACGATTTGCTGGCAAATCGTGAAACTACGCGCATTGTTTTACGTTAATAGAAAATAAACGAAAAACTATAGCTACACGCGCTGCTCGAACACAAGAATTGTCAATCGGCCTATACAGGCCCGCCACCTTGATATCGGGCGTGTAGTCAAGCTTTACGCCACCCATGATCTAAAACACTAGCAATTGCCTAGTAAGTTTCGTCTATCTTGGCACTACCCGGGTAGTACTACCCGGGTACCCGGGTAGCTACCCGGGTAACGGGTACCCGTAAATGTCGTTTACTGCCCTCTATCTATTCGGAAAACTCTGCGTCTCAACTTCTTATCTACGTCTCTGACAAGGCTTTGTTTATCAAAGTCCAGCCTGATGTAAAAGAGATAAGCCACCGTCACATCACCGAGTATGTATGGAAGGGCTTGAGTCACAAGGCTACCTTATCATGAAAGCTCGGCCGCGGGAAGAGGCAGTGCAGCCTATCAGATTATCGGATCAGCTTGGCAACAGGAGCTGCTGGCTCATTGAAATTGGAGCCATAGGAAGCTCAATTCTTGAGGCACCTTCCAGCCTTGTCTGCATTTTGGTATTTCCATTAAGCTTTGCTTGTAAGTCTACCGCTCCTTAGTGAAACCCTCATTCCAGAGACAGTGTAACTTGTCGCCCAGGCTACCTTAACTATTCACAGTTGATTCGCCCTCCGTTCTATCGCTCTAGTCGATTCTCAATACATTCCATGGGTTTCTCCACGACACCGAACTCCAGAAGTTTGGTATGGGCAGAGCTCTTCATGGACAGTGGTGAGCACGGAGGGATCTGACTTCCCTACCCCCGGGGACCCCCGAGACCCCTGACACCCCTGAGATCCACGGATCTGACGGGTCTAGGGGCTAGTTCCATACAAGTTAGTATAGCAATTGTCCCGCGCTCTGTCAGAAGGTGGGAGGTGGTGGATGGGTTGGTGGGCAGGTTGTTGAGGGATCCACCTTGGTACCCACCCCGAACCTCACCAGAAAATGCGTCGCAGGTCTCACCTGTTTTCCACACAAATTCCGACACCAACCTCAATACAGTTCAATATGGCTGGTGGCCACAGCCAATATAGACTACGCGCGACGCCCAAAAAGTCGTCAAGGCTCATGGAATCCCAGCTGGCAGATTATACGGTTGACGACAGAGCTTCCCCGACGCCTACGACACCTCGGTCGCGCCGTACACCAAGAAATCGCGCTGACCGGAGACGTACCCGGTCAGTGGTTACGGACTCAGATAATGAGGTCCCTGCCCATGAGGTCGACGACGGCAGCCAACCTCCCACAAGCGCTCAACCTCATGGAGGAACTCATCAAGCTCATCGGAGGCCTCCAAAGAAGGCTCGGTTTACTGAGTTTACGTATGGCTGGGTCAACTATGAAGAAATTCCCGGATACCTGGCCGACACCCGAGTGACCCGACAGATCCACCGCAGCGCACTGTACTGGCTGTACGGCGTACCAATACAGAACCGACAGGATAAAACCTACCACTTCCTCTGCAAGGATTGCCACCTAAATAAGAAGGTTAATGCGATATTGAAGCTCAACGGCGGAGGTGATATTCTCCATCACTTCCGTGCGCGGCTGTATCGCTTCATGGAGAATTGAGCCTCACAGAAGCGCCACAGCTCAGCCACTGCAGAATCCCGAGCAGTGTTCCGAATCGGAGCTGATGCGGAGTCACCGTGCAGAGTCCTGAGTCAGGGCACAGTCGGACCAAGGTCGGTGGAGACAGGAGTATCGGCAAGTCAGCCAGCCTCTACTCTTGGCAATCAGTTAAAAGGAGCCGTGTCGGAAAGGCAGCTCAGTAGTTCTTTGTATTCTCTCACTCGTACCAGGCCTATTGGCAGCAATTGATTTGAGGTGCCCCTTTCTCCAACACGCACTCCTATATGCCTCTGAGTGAGATCCCACCAGATTCGGATCCTTAGCTGACCAGCGCCGTTACACAATGTCATGATCGTGACAAAATAAATCTTGAAACTGAGAATGATGTGTTGTTCATTTGGAGATCATTTTGTAGTTAAGTTAACGTTATATATTGAACACTGCAATTGTATAGCGACTAGGATCTACTAGGCTGCAATAGGAAATGGGTGTTGTGAAACTTAGCGCAGCTAGATTACGTACGCATCGAACTATGTGGGCAGGGCAACCTTGTCTGCCCTACTGAATTTTGATCGTTTCTCATTGGCTCAAAATACCCATTTCCTAATCGGGTGTCTAAGTTGAAGGCGGGAGACAAGATCAGACGCAAATAGGAAGTGGATGTATCAGCTAGTGGGATGATGATTGGAAATGCACCGTCTTTCGCGACGACTTCGAAATTATTGTTGGGCTGAGCAACAATATTTAAACATTGGATTGCTTTCAAGAAACCTCTCATTCACAACCACTGCACACCTCATTTCGATCCTTCAACTTCAATAAAAACTGGTGCATATCTCATCATTTGACACTGAACCCTCATCACGTATCATACCATGTCTGCTCCATCAATCCTTCTCATCGGTGCAGGTGGCTATCTCGGCGGTCCTGCGACTCGAGAACTGCTTGCGAATCGTTCACGCTTCAATCGCATCGCTATCCTAACCGAAGAGTCCAAAAAACAAAAGTTCGCTGAGCACGAAGCAAAGGGCTTTGAGCTCGTTCTAGGGGCTTTTGATTCTGCGGATTCTTTCAAAGGTTCCGCCTGCGATTTCTCAATGCGACATGAGCTGATAAAACTTAGGGTTCGACATTGTGATCTGCATGCTTGGAAACCATGCCATGAAATGCCAGCCTGCCATCATCGATGCCGCCATTGGCGCAGGCGTGACCGAATTCTATCCATCTGAGTTCGGGTCTGACATCGGGCAAGGAGATTACTTGACAAACCGATACTGGCGCGACAAGCAAATCACCCGCCAGTATCTGCGCAATGTTGCAAAGAAGAATCCTGGATTCAACTATACATTCCTTATCACTGGAGGGTTCATCGAGTTCGCGCTGCATCCGCTGTTCGGCATGGATGTTGACAAGCATACGTTTACGTTTTATGGGCCACCTGAGAAGCAGGAGGCCCTTACTGCTGTTCATGAGTAAGTTTTCTTACAGAGCGAGAAGCTTCCTGAGATAGTTTACTGAAATCTTTTTGAACAGTGTCGCGAAGTACCTCGTGGAATCGGTCTTCCTCCCTAAATCACCCTCACAAGAACGCATATTCCGCATTCCTGGAGGAAATTACGCCTGGAAGGATGTCGTGGCCACCTTAGAAAAGGTGCAAGGTGTTAAGTATACATGCACCTATCACCCTCGCCAAGACGCGATTGATGCGCAGAAGGCGTATGCGGAGAAGAGTGACGTGGATGGAGAATTGGCCTTCTCGTTCAAGTCCCTCTTGGGTGATATCAACGCGGTGTCTGTACCAAAACCGTGGGACAACGACAAGTTTTCGTTCAAGCCGGCGACGTTGGACGAAGCGGTGAGGAAATTTTTCGAGGACCTGAAACGAGGTGAGGACAGGTTGGCTAGAGACTTTCCAATGCCTTCGCAGTCGTAATTATAGTGGCCGTTGTGGTTTTTGAGCGTTCTCATAGATAAGTAATCTCTTATTCTATGTGCACGAGTGGCCTCAGATTATCACACTCCCTGTCCAAAACATCGCCTACCCAGAGTAAATTTGAAGCGTGCACGATAATTTCGTCCCATCCTTGCAGATTCATGGCTTTTGCAGTGTTCCCGATGATGTCGCAGAACCACAGTCTGTCTTCGTTGTCTGTCTCGAGTGCTGCCAGGATGGCTGTCCAAAGCAACATCGTCCTGAAACTTCTCCATTCTTCACCATAAATTTCCAATAACGTTCTCAATCGCTCAGTCTCCACTCCAGTAAAGACGAGGCGTGCTCCGAAGCGTCTTCTGATCTTACTTAATAGGATCAATGCTCCTAGGCGACAAGACTCACTCACAAAGTTTGTCTCGTCGATGTCTTTTAACTTTATGCCACCATCCAACAAACGGTGACTCAAAGGATCGACCCAAGTCGTTAGAAATGACTGGTCTTGCCATAGCAACCTCTTATTCAACTCGCTTTTGATTGCCATGGAAGTGATACTCAAATCTTTGAATATTTCTACTAATGTAGGGTCACGGGGAAACGTAATTGACCAGATGCTTGATTCGTTAACAGAAGGATGGGGGAACCACCAGGGTATCTCTTGCGCATCGTCCCGGAGCTCGGACAGGGTGCTGATTGGGAGTGGGAACTTCGGAGGTTGGCCGGCGAAGCAGGATGCGGAAACGTCGATGCTAGTTTCGAATGAGTCATAAGAATGGTTGGAAAGGAGACTTCAGTCATACCCTGACAGCAACAGTCTAAGAATTCTGTTGTGATCGATAGCATGGACACCTCCTTTTAGCCTGATGATAGTGCGGAGGCCTTCCATGTGCATGTCATAGCTTGCCCAGTCTCTGTCGGAATGCTGCATTTCATTAGCATAGCAATCTCTGAAACTAAGTAAGCAACTTACGCTGAAGCACGCGAAGCCCAGGATCGTTGCGATGATCCCATCACTAACACTTTCAACTGGATCCGAAAGGCGCTTGTTGACCGACTGCAGAGCTTGGGAATGGAGTGCGAAAGCTTGTTTCTCCTTTGCGTACCCAGGAAAGGACGCTGTGATGTCGCGCGATATGTGTGATAATATCTCATAGAACAGTGCGGGATCTGAGAGGCCCATGGGCAGCCATGTCTCTTTGATTGGTTGGAGTCGGGGTTCTGATGAGACTAATACTACACGAAATGTTCAGTGAGCTAGATATATATGAAAGGTGAGCCGGTATACTCACAGTAGTCAACCAGGAAAGATGTCTCCGAAGTCATATGTATTGGGAAACACGCGAAAGGATCTGTTCTACATCCACCTGAGACTAACCAGGGCACCTTCGCACTAGGCCCTGTGTATGCTAGCTCTTGCGCAGATGTTATAGCTTTGGTATGCACTTTGGGGACAATATTCCTGAATAATGAGGCTTCGTGCTTCTTGTAATCCCTAACGTTCTCAAGTTGTCTTCGAGGCCGAAGTTGCCCGCGCCGTGCAATCCCAATGTCCCGCATGACATGCTTCTGGATCGCAGTGCGTACATCCCTTCGCGGTGGCACTTTCCCTGTTTGTTGGACTTCGATAAAGAGAAAATTGGAGCTAGGCATCTCGAGCGTTGAACATGTCATTCGGGAACGATGCGGGAGACGTTCTCCGCGGCCCCTTCCCAATTTAGCATGTTGCGGGGTTCGGTTTCCTCGGTGCTTACAAATCTAGCAACCCGAGAAGACGCGTACCGGTATTTCGCAAGGAAGATACGTAAGTGTCTTTTCTCATATAAGCATAATACTAAGGTTTTCCATGTTTTCACGCATTTATTGAGTACGGCTGTTGGGTATAGACCGATTATAGGTCATGTGACCCCCATGGCTTTCGCCATCCCTTCGCCATAGAAGGTAGATATACGGGCTCCGAATATTCCTAGCAACGAATACACCTTGTCTTCTTCGCGCTTAGTCTCACGGTTCTCCATCCATGACAAGCGATCGTTGACGTTGAATTGCGACAGCAGCTCTCCTTGGAGCGCGGCCTTTGGGATACCGGTAATCTCATGGATCTGTTGCCTCAATGAATCTCTGTTACCGAGCCACTTGTGCTGCCAGGAAAAGAATTCGACTGAACGGGGCGCAAGAAGCTCTTGAAGTGTCCAGCCTCGAGTGAACCATTTGCTTCTTCGGAAGGCAGACTCCCACTCACAAGTGTCGCTATCTGCCTTCCGCTTAGCTGTCGAAACATCTGACAGATAGGCATAGCATCGATCAGTGTTGCGATACCAGCGAAACATGGAGTTGATGGCATGCGACAGCTCAGCCTTGTTTTCCTTGTCAATGCAACAAGTGTCGATCCAGAAGTGGTCCAAGCCATCTTGCTTGGCTTGTTCTGCGCAGAACCGGATCTTCTCATATCCAGGCTTATCCGTGCCGGTGCCATTCGTCAGATCATTGAAGGTGACCTCGACAGAGTCTGCTCCCCACGTATGTGAAAGGATCGCATAGCGAGGGACTGCATTATCGTTTGGTGGAGACTCCGTGAGATGGTATCCGCCGGCACCGTCGCAATGTAAAAGGCGCATCGCCGAGCATCGGGCTGGGTAGAATGAGCGGAAGGAAGAAGGCTCGGTCAACCTCGAGTGCGGCAGCCTAACTAGAAGCGCGAACACAACGGCTCACTTGCTGTTCTTCTCTGGCCGGATCTCTAAGTCAGTTGATGCACAGATATTGTTGATGGGTCGGCATTACATGAGGACTGTGTCAGAGAGCGTAACAGCGCAACTCTGCTGATGCGTATGTTCAGGTTTTGTGAAGAAGCTGCATCAGGCTGAGGCCGTCAAGTCGAGTGCTTGTACGGCCTAGATTGTGTGGCGCAGTGGAACTTGACGCCACTGGTGGCAAGATGCGAAGCTACAACCTGCATGAACAGGCCGATCCCGCCAGCGGGAGGCCGACCCGCTCCTGCCCTGTCCTTGCCATGATCGTCTCGAATGGATGGCATGGCGAAGAGATGAAGAGGTCATTCCGGTGGCAATGCCTCACCGGACATAGTCACCACCTCAGCTGCAGTGTCCCATTTCCCAAGAACATGGATGCCCCAATTCCCTGACCTGTCTTAGTTGTCCAACCGATGCACTTCTCTATAATCCTAGCGATTGCAGCGCTCATGTAGGGAGCCGTGGTTGATTTAATCGTACGACCGTGCGCCATCAAAGTATTCCAAGGCTATCCGCCTGCGTATGCGCCTGTGCGAAACATTATCGTACTGCCAGTGACGCTCAACCCACCTGCTCCGTCGAAGCTTTTAACACCCTCGGTCGCCTCTCCCTTCTCTCTTCTCCAATACCATTCTTCTCGCTTTATTTCCCATCCATGAGCTGTGCTTAGCACTCGACCGCCACTTCGTCCGGGGATCGGCTCGGAGGCGAGTTCGAGAGGAATAAGGGCGTGAAGGGCTTGATCTAGTCAATCGTTCGCTCCGGTGGGCTTTCGAAGGCCGAGGCCAGTGCGAGCGCGCAACCTTATCATCGAAAAGTATCGCTGGGTATTAGCCCGCATCTTTAAGTGTGTAAAATAGCCATGCTGAAGCTGGTGTTGAGGTTGGGAGTGTTTTGGCCAGACTGACAGGCGCTTGTTACGAACAAAGCAGCAAGCCACGAGGGCAGTGACCAAGTAGAGGCGCTGATCAAGGATGAGGCCGGGCAGTGGCATCAGGACAGTGGTACGATCAGGCGCGGGGCAAGTTACATCAGCAATCACGTGAAGAGACTCGGCCAAGGCCTACAGAGGCAGAGACGAAGGGGCAGGATATAAAAGCAAGGAGGGTTTCCTTGGTTTCGATTGTGACTCTTCGTAGTCAATGATCTTTAGTATCTCTCCTATACAGATTGATATTCGGATAGCTTACCAACCTCGTTACTTCTCCATCCCTGTTCTACTGAAGCTCCGCGCACACGTACGATATCTGCTGAGCTAACCCCGTTGCGGCAACCACTCAGCGAAGTATTCCCCTGCGTTAACAGCGCTGTGGCCGTGCTGATCATAGGCTGGATGCAGTCACTTTGCGAGCGCTTATGCGGCTCACCCAGCCATGTATCTTACGATATAATACTCGCGCGCGGATGAGCTAAGGCAGACTGCGGTCATCTCGCACTAGGCAGAGTCGGTGTTCGTGCAATGATGAGGATCCTCATTTTGTTTGCAACATGTCGGCATTTTCTTCCATAAAAGAAATCCCTCGCTTGTCTCCCTCACCACATTACCCCCCTACCACAACAAAAAGGTCAGACCCGGCTTTCAGCTCCAACACGATCATGGCGAGCCTCAGCCAACAGCTGATGATCTTGCCCAAAGCAGTTGCATACCTCAAAGAGCTCCACCAAGACTCTCTAGAGCCCTCTCCGAGTTGGTATGCTCGCTTGTTTCTCCTGAAATAGTTCGCGTAAGTCTGTTCTAGAGGAGGAAGTAGATTATGTGTGGGGCGTATGGGTCGGTCGGACTTTGTGTAGTCCTCCAATCTCTGGTACAGACCCTATACTAACTAAATCAGACAACTCAAGCGAGCTATGGAGATTCGTGGCCTCCGTAGGATCTCCATAAGTTAGACAGCCTAGGGTCAACAGGCCAATCATGAAGAAGCATGGCTGGATTCCCTGCAACTCGCGCGGCAAAGCTAATACTCTTCAGAACTTCCAATGGGCATGGCTCTAATTGCGCTGCCCGTCTCATCGCCGCATTACAGACGAGACATCCCGTAAGACTGAAAGCTGCTCGGCAACCTATCTATGTAACATTTCATGTCCTAGCAAAAGGAGCTTGCGAGCAATTTGCACTAGGTCTATTCTTGTTATGTTCAAGGGCAGACGGCGGTCCTAAATCAAGAGAATCCAGTAGACAGTGGGACATTTTCATGAAGCAGTTGGGCTCCAAAGCTGTCCCGATAATATTCATTCCCGATTGGTGTGCTGGGTTTGATCGGTTGGTGGCTGTACAAGAGCGAGATCGGTTGGTGACTGGACAAGGGCCATGCTGCGAGCGTCTGCCGTGCTCACTGCAGCAAAAGAGCAGGCCTCAGAATATTTAAGATGTTTTACTCGTCGGATAAATAGAGAAAGGATTGAATCAAAAACTTGAAACTGTGATAAGCAATCACAAAGCAATCACAAAAACCCGATCGCTTAAGCGAGTGCAGCCGCGGTGCACGCGAGATGGGCGTTAAGATAGTGACAATGGAATTGTAGCCCAACCGTACAAATCTCATCGTCCGTGTTTGGACAACCTGGATCCCTTCGACCAGATTTCTCAGAAACTGAAATGTCTACCTGGCAAGCAGGACTCATAAGTCTTATATTTGGCGTCTCTTGCACTTGCTCTGACCTACATCACATTTCAGGACGTAATTCAACTGTGAGATTCAAAAGATCGGATGAAAGTGTTCAACATACAAAATTAAATTAACCGAATTCCTATATCGTTACCCGTTCAGGGCCTTTAAACATCACTGATCCACATGTCGGCATAGTTTTCGGTCTGGAGAACTGACCTTCAGATTCGTATTGCCATCGCGGGCGGATTCGTCCAAGCTTTGGAGGATTCGTACCCTGGGAAGTCTAGGCCCATAACATGTACCACATGGGTTTCCTGTATCGTTCTTGATCGCTTTCTCGTACGAAAGAACCTATGTGCGTCGCCCTAATTGGCTGTTGTACAGTCTTGTTGCGTTTCAACTTCGCAGAAATATGTGACTAGACTTGGCAGGGTGAAGGCAGGTTGATTTCAATGCTCTGCGCCTGTCGAGCAGGGCATTATGATAGAAGCTTGCATGATAGTATGGAATCAGGGTATAAATATGATATATCGTCGACTCGTTACTGTATCGTCTGCCTTGCATTGAATCCCGTTGCCTCTCACAATCATCTTTATATTCACTCAGCACTCCATCTTTCACCGACAAGACCTACCACCGAACCTTTAATCAACCATGCAAGTCACAACGTTTGTCGCCACGCTGCTTTCCATCGTGACTCTTGCTGTCGCAGTCCCTGTTCCCGAAGATTGTCGCACGGACTACCCTGGCACCGAGGGTTGTACGTGGCCGTAAGGCCCTACTAAGGTAAGACTCTACAGCGTCAAGTATATCATTGTCTAAAAGTTAAACAGAGCCGGTTGAAGAGAAAGAAGAGGGGCTGCTCGACTTGGCTACGAAACCTATACCGTTGTTGCTTCACCTGAGTTGGCGTATGTTTCTATACTGTGGGATAGGTGGAGGAGAAGTTCAGTGGAACTGTAGTCGCGACTAGCCCAGTAAAGAATCCCAAAGTATGGTAGTGAGACTGCATAGAAGTGCCAAATAATGACAGCTGCCAGAATACTCCGCATGCCCAAGTGAACCCGTACTATGAACCTCTGAGTGTTTTCATATTATCAATAGATTGAGCTATCATTGTTTCCTACGCCACCTTGGATTGATATAGTAGACCGGAATTCCCAGTAAGAATATCGCTCCAAAGATACCAGAAATAATGCTAAGAGACCACGGGTGCCCATGCTTTGCAACCATCGGTGTAAGGCCATACGAAACGCCGAACGAGACGATGTTCTTTGTGCCTACTACCACTACCAGTGCCGGTCCTGGAAACCGTGTCGTCGACACCGATGCAAAGGTTGTCGAGATGATGACTACTGCCGTGAAGGAATATTGGAATATAGTCCAACCTGATAAGTAGCAACTGCCCAGGCCAGTGGTCGCCATGGATAGATATCCATTGTCCAGATACCTATCCGGATAGTGCCCAGAGACTTACTAGGCAATAGCTAGTGTTTTACCATCAGAGGTGGCGTAAAGCTTAAATCTACAGCTGTTATTAATATCGTGGCCCTGTACAGGGCGATTGACGTTTTGTAGCTCTGTAGGAATTGGAAGGTTCTCGCTATCGAGTTTGGTAGGTATTGACAGGTCGTCAGGGGGGTCAGGGAGGATCCACGTCGACGGCCCGACAGTAAACGACATTTACGGGTACCCGTTACCCGGGTAGCTACCCGGGTACCCGGGTAGTACTATCCGGGTAGTGCCAAGATAGATAAAACTTACTAGGCAATTGCTAGTGTTTTAGATCATGGGTGGCGTAAAGCTTGACTACACGCCCGATCAGTGCTGGCCATGGAGGGAGCTCCGTCCCCTCCGTACGGAGGCAACTCCGGAGGCACCTCCGGAGGAGCCCTCCGGAGCTCCGGAAGCTAGGCACCTTACCTAATTAGGCAATCTTGAGGCTCAACCATGGGTTTTAACATGTCAATTGCCGTGTACGATTTGACGTCGGCAGTAGCTGCCTCCGACCACAAAATAGCCGAATATCTCTCAAAAACGTCCCCGTCGATATATAATTTAACACTGCTCTATCTATTGCCCACCATGCCGCCCAAAAGGTCTAGCAAAGTTGCTAAACGTAAAAGACAGCTGGAGAATTCACCTGAACCAATCCCAGAGTCACTACCTGCCCAGGAGACTCAGTTTATTGGTCCCCCGCCGACCTCCCTGGACTTACCCGTTCGCGACGATCTATCCTCTGTACCTGCTGAGCTAGAGTCCCTTGATCTGGCCATTCCTACAGAGAACCAATCCAGCCAGAGAGGGAGCCAAGAAGCTGCTGCAGACACTACGCCGTCGCCTATTGCTACTGCCTTTGAGTATGGCTGGGTAGATTTTCCACGGCTGCCAAATTACTCAGAGCATCCAGGGCCTGGGTCAACAAAGGCTTGGTGGTGGAGCTACGGCGTTCCCCTGCTGTACAAGCGCAAGGAGACAATGAGAAAGGTTTGGCTCTGCCAGGATTGCCACGTGAGCCAAGCAAGAGATGGCCTTATTAGCCTACACAAAGGGTCTCCAGTTTTAGACCATATGCGAAGTTATCACAGCAAGACGTACGATGAGCATGAGAAGTTGAGGCCTGGGGCTAAGGACAGAGGCCTTGCTACAATCCTCAACAAATTGGATACCAGTAGTCCTCTTCAACAGCAGTTTTACAATAAGATTGTAGACGCTATTGATCCTCCTGGATTCCAGAGAGACCTCCTTCGATGGGTAATCAGCGCACATATCCCATTCTACAAGCTCGAGAGCCCTGAGTTTCGTCAACTATTCTCACGTGTCGAGCTAGTCTCCGGCCAACGCTTGATCCCTACACACAACACGACACGACGATGGATTATAGATGAGTTTAAACGGCAGAAGGAGGTCATCAAGGACCTATTCAAGAAGGCTCCTGGCTATATACACATCTCCTTTGATGGCTGGACGAACCCAAGGATTAGAGGGATAAACGGTGTAATAGCTCACTGGGTGGACGGCGATTTGGCCCGGACCTGTAGGACTGCCCTCATAGGTTTCCGTGAGATTGACGGCCAACACACAGGCCTCAACATTTCAGAGAGCAATCGAGAGGTCTTCAATGAGTATGGATTCGAGCATAAAGTAGGCGCTTTAATGACCGACAACGCTACATCAAACGACGTGGCCGTGGACGACCTGGGCGAGAAACTAGGTTTCAACGGCCAACACCAACGCCTCCGTTGCGCCGGCCATATGATCAATCTAATTGCTCAATCGCTCCTTTGTGGCAACAACTATGATATGTTCCATCAGGAGCTTCAAGAGGTGAAGAATCTAAAGGAGGAGGCTGCAATTTGGAGAAAGGTTGGACCTCTCGGCATCCTACATGTCACTGTCCGCTGGATCAAGAAGTCTCCCTTACGGTTACAGCGGTTCAATAAGGCCCAGGAGCTTGTATGGAGAACAAGAAACCCTGATTCAATACATAAGCCTGAGATCCTGGCTATTGTGTGTGATAACGACACTCGGTATGTATTGAAGTTTCTTTATCTTAGCCCAAATGTTGAAGTTCTATGATTACCCACAAGTTGGACTTGATTCTGAACTTCTAGCGAGGCCGCGTCGACAACTAGGGCAAGCTGACTTTGACACAGGTGGAACAGCAAGGTTGCCATGATTGAGCGAGCGCAACGCCAACGGCTAGCTCTAGATGAGTTCCTAGAGCAAGAGAGAGCTATATACAACTACAGTGAGAGGCGTGGCCGTAGGGTAGCCCTTGACAAACGATCGGACGAGTCAGTTACCCGATTTGTCCTTGAACGACGGCTCAAATCTGATGACTGGGCTGTCCTGAACGAGCTTCAACATATCCTTGCACCGCTCAGAGATACTACAAAGCATCTAGAACGCCGTCCAAAGGAGACAGAGGAGCCTCCAATTGCTGAAGTCCTTCCTGCAATTCGTATGTTACTTGCTAAGCTTGAAGGATTGAAGCTTGAGTACGAGAATGGCCACAGATACTACAATCTCCAGCCAATTTACCTGGCTATTGAGCAAGGCTGGTCCAAAGCTCAAGACTACTACGAGAAGCT
>ML996411.1:0-10068 GCA_010093805.1 Polyplosphaeria fusca | reverse complement strand
GCGATGAACAACCTCGCCAACACACTCGGAGACCAAGGCCAGCTGGAGGAGGCAGCGAAGATGCTAAAGGAGGTGGTGGAGAAGAGGCGGCGGATTCTCGGGGAGGAGCATCCTCATACCAAGAGAGCTGCGCAGAATCATGCTATCATCATTCAGCGGCAGAGCGTGCAAACAAGTTCAGTTGGTACGCCAGTTCGTGGACGATCTTGGCTGTCCAGGTTTCTATGTTTAAGATAGCGTAGGTAATTTAGTCAGCTTCCCTATTGCCTTAGATTCGGATGTGTAGTGCAGAATGGATTAAGCACTGACGATTTGTGCTTGCCATCGCAAGGTGATACTACGCTATGATAATAAGACGTCGTACAGGTGCATAGCATCCAGTTCCTTACATGTGCACTGCGGTAACTAGCGCTAGAGAGACCTTTGTAGGCCTAGATTGGCCGTGTCGTTATGTCAGTTTGTCTAGCTCGAGCATGCACAACTTACAAACGCTCGGGTTGACGTTTCGTAGCGCATGTAAAAGCGAGTCGTATTAGACGCGAGAGGATGCAGGTGGACTGGGGCAGGCTACGAAGCTCTGCAAGGGCTCTGCGGGGTAGCAAAACGCCGAACATAGCAGGCGAGATGACATAATATTACGACTATGTCCGCTTCTAGATCTCTCGCTTGCTAGATGTACTGCCCTATATGAGGGACATTTGATTTGCATAATAGCTACGAACAAAATACATCTAAAAATACTATTGTATGAAGTCAGTATGCTTAACAAGTACCCCATCTTAATTTGAGCGTGCGATAGTAGATATAGACGTTGTTGTATGACAAACAGTGACGCAACGTCATACAATGTAGGAAGCGAGTCCTGTAATGCAAGATCAAAGCCCAAGTAATTTTTGGTTAAAGATCACCTCCTGGTATAAAAGCCATTTATATCTGATGTACAAATGACTCGATCGAAATAAAAAGCGTTGGCAAGCTGTAGTTTGATCGAAGGTCGAGGTACCTGTGTTTCGCTTCCTGAACGCAGGGGTTTCCGTCAGACAGGGGGGGAGGTTAAGTCGTGCTAGAAGCTGCAAGTCGTGCTAGAAGCTGCGCTAGAAACTAGAAGCTAGGCTGGACGCTGCGCTAGAAGCTGGAATTCGGGCTGGATCCTGTATCCCATTATATTATAACTTCTGACTAGAGCTTTGAGGCTAGATATTCAAGGCTCAAATGGACGCTGCATGTGGGCTGGTTACTGGAACCCGTTGCCAGTCCGACACTTGGAAAACCTCATCCAATCGACAACACACGCGTCATATTCATCAAAGCGAGAGAGAAGCGCTCAGCCTAGGAGAGTTGGCCGATATGACCAAGCATAGCTCCTATGTCTTAACCCACGATGGAATCGCAAGATCCCACGCAGCAGATTGCCAGCGCGTTGATAGAAAAGCGCGCGATTCGTGGACGGTCAGAGCCAATGTACAAAGTTTTCTCGAGTCCGATGTGGCAAAGTCTAAGTCTCTTGACCCGAGGTGTTGGATGCTACGCTGACTGATGTAGATTATGATAAAGGTTGGTCGTTCCCTTCTGGTGGCAAGCACGCATACAGTGGAGAAAGTGAGGACTCAAAAAGCTTATATTGATAGTAAAAAGTTGTACATTCTAGAAGACACTGTTACAAAGAACTATACATTTGTTTTGCTGAACGTCAATTTCTTAACATTCTGTGCGTAGAATGTGGCCGTAGTGATGAGATTCGCAACATGTTCCGCAGCTGTGGCCGGGTCGACGTCCTTGAATGTATTGAGGATCATCCCAACGCGTGCGGTCATGAAGTTTTGAGCCTTAGTGCTAGCATACCATAGCTGGTCGTTGTCGAACTCCTTCAGAATGGCCGGGAAATTTTCCCAGCCAGGGAAGTACGTGGCCATGTCCCTTGCTGCGGCGTAAAAATCCGAGTCGGCCTTGTCAAAGTAGTGCGCAAGGTAGGCGTCGTTGTAATAGTTGACGGTGCCAAATGTCTAATGATGGGAAACAATTCGTTAGAACGGGGTTCAGAAGATGGAAGAGAAGGAGGAGCAGAGCTATCAATATACCTTCTGCAGTCCAGTGAGGAGAAAGCTGACTGCGTTGATTGCTTCTTTCGTATCGGTAGAAGACGCAGCTTCCAAAGCCTTGGTAAAAGGGTCAATTCCGATGGGGTTTTGCCCCAACAGCATCAACTTCTTCATGATGTTCATGTCAGCAGGAAGGTAAGACAGGCCATAGCGATAGGCATTGGAACCAAGAATCGTGTGGAAAATCATGTTCGGCGTGCGCAAATTATTCCAGTCATTGCCGTATTCGTCAGGCGTGCCGAAACCTGGTACCCCTGTGACAAATGTGGCGCCTAGTGGGTGGAGGGTGGCGCCTGCAGGGTAAACCGAGTTCCAGGCTTTGATAATGTCAGTCACCTTCATTGGTGCTGTAGCCATCTTTTTCCCGGAAGAAAGAAGTCCGGACGCCGCCGTCGTGATCAGCTTATCAATGCTATTGATCTGTGTGCCATGTTAGCGAAGCAGCACTTTGGTTCGCGACGGCTGGACGCAATATTGTTAGCCTCAGTGGTAGGCTTACCTCTCTCAGATGTTCCGTATTCCAGCGAGCTAGTTTCCCAGTATACGAGATAGTTGACTTTGGAATGCTGCCAACGAATGCCACACTCACACCGAGGCTCGTGCAGATCGTGTCCTTCATCATGTACCCACCCTTGAGTGATAGCGTATTCAAACCGCCGCCTTCGAACAGCTTACCAAATCCTGACGGATATGGAGCGCTTGTGAGGCTCAAAGGCTGGACGGCAATACCGGCAGCGTATCTTGACAGGTCCAAAAGGCGGTTCTTTGCTGCACCCGGTCTGACTGCCCGTGATTGCAAGATATGTGGGTCTGACAGCACAGTCCCGAATAATGACCGCTTTCTGAGAGGGGATTCGTCTGATTCAGGGTCGTCGCAATCGCTTTCATGACCTTCGCAGAGATCCGCGTCGCAAACAGGGTCATTCAAAGCGTCTTGATTTGGTGTGCAACAGAGCGCCTTCTTCCGCCACCCTGTGACAACACGTTAGTCTTGGATCAGAAAAGAATCGCACTCTGGATATATTGCGCGGGGGAATTCGAAGTCTATACGCACAATTGCATGAGACATCGCTGTCTCCATAGTCGTTAGTCGCCAGTGTGATTTCCCCTCGACCGCAGGTATTTTGCGCGCAATCGCCTTTGCCAACCCAATCGCACTGGTCAAAAGCCTTTTTGTTCTTCTTGCAGCAGTAGTTTTGCCCTGAATTGGATGCTCGTGGCGCCAAACTTGACAATCCTCCATCGCGGCGCTTCAATGGAGGCAATTCTTCTACACACTCGTTGTTGATGTCGAAAGCGTGAGCAACGCTTTCTTCGTCAGGCTGACACGCCTTGTTATCGCTATAAAAGATTGATTAGACAGTCTGACATCAGGTTTGGGGGAATTATGGGTTGTTCATACCATCCTGATGTCCAATAGCAGCCGTGCGTGACAGCCTCAAGTTCGGCGGTGCAACAGAAGGCCTTGCCTCCTCGGCTGCATCGGCCAGTTCCTGACTCGCCCGGGGAACCTCCCCAAGATGAGCCTCCGATCTTCACTTCGTTTGCGTGGCACTGGCCGTTGCAGTCTCCACCGCTTCCGCGCCATGTGCACTTGTCCTTCATGCGAGCCGATTTAGGACAGCACATGGGCCATCCGCAAGTCCAATCTTTGTGTTTCTATCGTTAAATTCTGTCAGTATCTAAGATTTGTCAAGTTAGAACGTGTGGTAGAACTTGCCTTGTCTCCTTTGCAACCGTGTGCGTCGTAGCCCACCAGTTCCATACCGGTGCCACAGTCGTAGCTCAAAACGTTATCAACGACTTCCTCATTGAACTTGCATCCCTGGCCAAGGAAAGAATTCGCAGTCTCTGTGTACTCCTGCTGATTGTTGATTTTTTTGAGACTATACCTTGACCCGATCTTGTTATTGCCGGTGAACGCTTTGTGTGCCGTGTTGTCGTAATCGTCCAAATCGGAAGCCCAGATTAGAGACCCAGAGAACCCGATGTTGTTGGCCCAGTCTTTCTTCTGTTTGAAAGAATCCGCGTCGTCGTACGAAATCCACTGGTTGTTGTCCCATGAGAAATACTTCACAGCCGCTTGTTTGTCCCAGGTGACTGATACATCTCGCTTCTTGTTCTTCTTCAGAATGTCCTGAATCTCGTAATACGAGAGGTATCCGCTCGTTCCAGTACACACACCTTTATTTGCGCCGCCCTGGAGGATCGAGATGTCAGTGCAATCCCTAGAAGCCATGCCAAGTCGGCATAAATCCCACTTACACTGAAAGCGCAACCAGGCGCAGAGCATCCCGGATCTGCAAGCGTAAATGCTCTGCCGTAGAAACCGAAGCCCAGAGCGATTTTTGATGGAGGAACATCGACACGCCAAAAAAGCTCGACAGCCAGCTTGATCTCGGTCAGATTTGTATGTGCCTGAACGATGGACCCACTTCATTTGTAGTTAGTCATTTTGGATATTCTTTCGTCATAAACGATCGCATTGTACTCACATGGGGTTGCTACTATCCCAAACACCGTGAAGATCATAGCTCATCTGTTTGAGCTGTCAGCTTGCCGTCTCCGAGGGATTGCTCCAGGCTCATGTGCCTTCGGACTTACCAAGTTGACCCAGTCTGCGTACTTCAGCATACCTGGGAGGTCGAACCAGCGAAGATACCAGAAGGACGATGGCGCAGTAAAGGTGATTTCCAGATCCCGGCCTCCTGAGTTGTCAAAAATGGACCTTAGTGTTTTGAGAAGCTCGACATAGTTCTTAGTATCGTCATCCTTGCCGCCACGGTCCGGTGCGCCAGGATATTCCCTGGGCATAATTAGCAAGTGCATAGGAAAAGCGCCACACCAGGACTCACCAGTCAAGATCAACGCCATCAAAGCCGTAACCAGTCATGAATTTCAACAAGTTGTCCGCAAACTTCTTTCGGTTATCTGAGGAGCGAGCTATATTCCCAAACACAGGCTGCGTAGCCGTGTCGTTGTCTGAGAAGGTCCAGCCGCCGATGCTGACGAACACCTTGAGGTCTGGCTTCAGGTCTTTCAGAGAGACGACATCTTGGAAGGTGCTTGTCGGCGTTTGGGAGTCCATGGTGGTGATCTCGAAGCTTTTCGGGTCGATGTAAGCGAAGGCATAGTTGACGTGCGTGAGCGCTTCGACTATCCGACAATTGTAAGAATTGAGTTATAGGCGGAACTTTGATGCCACTTACGAGGAAGATCCGTCGCTTGTGTATTGTGACAGTTTGATCTCGCGTTCCAGGATTCCCAATATCCAATGACTGAAGACGTTAGCCTTCACACCAGAGATTGAAGTGGGATTTCGCTTACCGCGATTGAGTACGTTCCCACCTCTACCACCGGGCGGCTTGGGATGCTCAACGCAATTGGACTGGCACTTTGCATCGCAAAAGTCTGCCCATGACGTCAGCAAACGGTCCGCATCACGTAGCGACAACGTTATGGTAATGCATACCTTTGGTGGTTCCGCAGAAACCATATTGCGAACAGCTGCACATCTATTAGCAACACCATTCCCCCTGTTGCGCATCGGGGGCGCATGGAGAGAGCAGACATACCAGGTATTGAGTGGGCATTTCTTCCCCGGGGTCTTGGAGTATTGGCCACACTCCGCAGTGGCATTACAATTGCTCGAGCAGCCATCGCCACAGTACACGGGACCATATCCGCAATTGCCGCTTTCTGTCGGAACATGTCAGTTACGCAGAACTTGGCCAAGCCAGCGAGACTTGAATGAACATACCTCCACAGCAAGCGCCATTCTTGCAAGGCCCTATTCAGACTTTAAGTAACAGGGTAAGTTTGCTTCGGTAAATGTAGATACTCACTTCCAGGAGCGCAGGTGTAGTCATCTCGGGCAGATAGCTTAGTGTGTGTTGACGCGTTTGTTGGGGGTGGCCATTCCTGGTCGCAGTTGCCGATGCAACCGTCGCCGCAGTACTCTGGCGAAAAGCCGCACAATCCGTTTTCTGTTCCAATTTGCGTTAATGCTGTACATGGGGAAGTGAAAGTGGTAAACACCTACTGCCGCAACAAGCTCCATTTGGACACGGATCTGCCGACTAGGATTAGCCTTGGTGCTCTCTTTGGTTCGTAACGCCCATTCTTCTTGATTGTACTTTTGAGAGGTGGGGGACTTACATTCAACACTGCAAGTGTCCAAAACACTGCGTGTGCTTGCGGCCGGGTTCTTGACGTGGGAAAGTAAAGAATTACGGTGACCATGCCACGAAAGCGCGATAGGAGCATTGCTCAAGAGAAGTAGAGCGAGGACAACTACGAGTCGAGCCATGATCATAAACGCTGGCCTCTCACTGCAATAGAGATGTGCGTGCTCCTAATCAGATACGACCATGCCCAGAGGAACGCGCTGCGTTTAAGGAAATACTCGTCCCTGACTTGACATGCCCCTTGCGAATTCGATACAAACATTAGAATGATAAGCACACGTGTGATAATCACACGCGCTCGTGGAGGTCTCATCTGAGATCGCCCGGTCGGAGATTGCAATCCTACGCCCTGGATGCTCTGGTGGAAGGCTTGAGGAGTGCACACATTGCCACATGCTCGTTTTCGCCCTGTCTAGGATGCTTCGAGGAGTCATCTGAGCATGTATGCCTGAGGCACAGTCTCCAAAGATCAGTGCACCCGGCTCCGCAACATTCAGACGCCAGCGGGCCGCGCCACATTTGCCGTGAGTTCCAGCGTGATCGCTCAAAATAGGAATCTGTGCCGGATGGATGACCTTTGGTGTGGGCTGCGCAACTGTGCCGCAACTGTGCCGCACGTGTGCCGTGATTCTAGATGCAAGTATTGGCCGATCGGAGGGCGTAACCGAGAGAACCCAAAACTCAACCACTACGGCCGATAAAGAAATTACCATCTTCATGGGCCGCTGACACGCGTGAATGTGGAGATGAGATGTCAGGGCAATGGTCGCGTGCTGCAAGAGCCCCCAGGATGCGCGTCGGCAGGCACGGCTCAACGCTTTGATAGAGCAGGGACCATCTTTGCAGATGAGAAGAGAAGTAAGATGTCCTACAATACCTTTTAGTCTCGCGACTGCCGACCGTCAAGAGATAAGGACGAAATTCTCGACGAAAAGTTGCCATGAAGCTCTTTACTTCTCTCACTTTGGTGCTTGGGCATACGGGGCTACTGTCCTTCGGGCAGCAGATCCCTGGGTCTCTGCTTCCTTTCGATCTGCTCGGGCTCAGCGATAGTTGTCTTGCTGCTGTAAACACCACTATCACATCTTGTCCGCGATGGCTTCCAGAGCATACAGGCGTTGGGTATGTCGTGGTAATCCCATGAATCCGTTACGAGATATATCGCTGACTGGATATTTGTCCCAAGTGACGCAAGCTTTGACCTGCTCAACGACAAACAAATCGGTCAACTATGCGGTACATCATGTGCTAAAGATCTTGAAGCCTCAAGGGCATCCATCAAAAAGGCCTGTACTGCTGTTACCGATGTCATGATTCCTGGTGAGAGCATTGCATATCCAGGTACGGACGCGAAGACTTCAATACATATGCAGCAATGCTTCGATGCTAACCTCGCATAGCGACGTTTCTTGCTGATAGATACCTTTATGCTTTGCAATTAGGTTGCCTCAAGTCGTAAGTGATGCCGCAACCGCATTAGACTGTGATCTTCACTAAAGTGTATCGAACAGATCCGCGGGCCAGTACTGCGACTCTGTTGTCGCAAGCTGGCTGAACCAGAGTAGTACTAATTGGACAGTCGCCCAAAACTGTTCTGACTGCGAACTCGGAGTTCAGAAGCTGCAACTTTCTTCGCCCTTTGGTTATGATGATGATGGTGCGGACAGCTTCGTCTCACTTACGTCCAGCTGCCAGGCTCAAGGTTACACCTATGCCACCCCCACCGCGTATGCCATCAATGCAACCTCTGTTCCTGCTCCGCCCACTCGCACTTGTACCAAATCGTACACTGTGCAGGATGAAGACACCTGCGTGTCCATATCGCTGGCCAATAATGTTTCGACGCACGGTGTGATAACAGCAAATGGTCTCGACATCAGCTGCAATTTGCTCCCACCGGCAGGTTCTGTCATCTGTCTGCCAAAAACGTGTAACACGTACCAATTGGACATGTTCGACCGATGCGACGATCTAACAGCTGGCGCTCACATCAATCGGCAGCAGTTGTTGTCGTGGAACCCCATGATCGACGACTTCTGCACGAACCTGGGTAGCTGGTACGGTTGGAATCTGTGTATAAGGTGAGGAAACCCTGTTTTCGTCTCGTCTTTTCTAGTAGCACTCGAGTTCTGACTATCACGTCAGTTCACCAGATGGTCCCGTAACCCCGGGCCAAGGAAACACTGTGACCACGGACGCACCTGTGCCTGATAATGCACAGGATCAGTCCAACACGCACTGTGGGCAGTGGTACTCTACCGTGGAGGGTGACCTGTGCGGGACCATCTCGCTCGCTTTCAGCATCACGGTAGACGATTTCTACTTCCTCAACCCGCAGGTCGACCACAACTGCTCGAATCTGTGGCTGAACACATCGTACTGCGTTGCGCCAGTGGGGAACATTGCCACATACTCCGGCTATCCGACGCACACTCCTAGCACCGTGTTCACAAAACCGACTCCTGAACCAACAACTTCGGTACCACCACCAGTGGTAACTCCCCCGTTGTCGGCGACGGCGTCTGGCACGGTCGGTGGGTGTCTATACTATATGAACGCATTTGATGAGTCGCTTTCCAGCGTCTTTAATCTCAGCGAGGCGAATTCGTGCGACGTGTGGGCTGCGCAAGCAGACGTCAGCGTGGACGACCTTCTGGCATGGAATCCAAGCCTTTCCCAGGCAAATTGTGTATTGCAGTCTGGGAAAAGTTATTGCATATTGAAGGGTAAGCTTGCATCACTCATCCCATCCACCGATTATGACCAAGTCACTAACTCTTTCCGCTCGTCACACAGCACATGCATCCGGGACTATTCCTACAGCATCCGCGACGATAAAATCCACTACTTCCAAACCTCCGACGAGCACAAGCAGCGCTGGAGGCGTACCTCCTCCCGCTCCAACCCAGTCGGGCGTAAACCCATCTTGTAAGAAATGGTACGTCGTTGTCAGCGGCGATGGCTGTTGGGGGATCGCCAATGCGGCCGGCATCTCGCTTGACGATTTTTACAAGTGGAATCCCGCAGTTGGGGAGTGTACATCGTTGTGGCCAGACTACGCAGTCTGCATAGGGATCTGATTCATCATTCGAATGGCCGAGTCCTGCGACCGGAGACAAGCTTCCATATAGTTTTCAGGTTGGCTGTTCTGGGAGTAAAGGTGCTTGTAAACCACATGCATCATTTCTTACACATTACGTGGTTCTTTGCGAACTTCCATCTTCGCTGCTCAGACATTTTTGGCGAAGTCGCATGTGCCAAAATCGTCCAGGCTGTGTCATTGTAGAAAGAAGACTATGTGAGAAGTCTTACAACTTCCACGAGTGATATCGCCGGCATGCCAGGAATGGCAGGTGAATGGCATAGGGCGTAGTGGTGGCGGTCTTACCGTTGTTGGGCTGACCACCACCACACCGAACAGGACCTTGCATTACCGTGCTTATTCATCTGACGCACGGTTTCACCTGACACACGCTTTTGCCGAGGCTCACACAGAACACCTTTTTGAGGTTATTGAGCTCCATAGTAATTGTACGATCGTAAGATTTTGAGGAGACGTCAAGAGCTCGATTCTAGAGCTTTGCGCAATCTCATATTATATGAGATATCGCCGTGGCGGTTGTACTATGCGCGTACGTGTGGTCTTTGGCAGGGCTACCCTATCAACCTCAACAGGATCCTGCTCCACAATACTAGCAGATTGACTGGGATCAATCTTTGTAGATTGCTCTGTAGCCTTTTTTGTACGCGCCTTACGCTTTTTAGCTTGCGAGATGTCGCTA
>ML996410.1:0-13304 GCA_010093805.1 Polyplosphaeria fusca | reverse complement strand
GAGAGATTTGCGCAAGTTAACGCGCAGAATGCACTCCTTGAGCCTCAGGAGGAACCTGTAGGGCGACCCAAGCGTGCTGCAGCAATGGCAGCTCCAGATGCATGGAAAACTCTTAGCCCGCGCAAGAGACATCGACGTCAGTAGAAGATAGCCTTTATTACATGTACCATTTATCATTAGCCGCTGCCTAGATGTCTAGACATCAATGCATTTTAATTTACGAAATTTATTTGGCACTAGTCGAAGTATGGTTAGCAGGGGGGGACAAATCTCACGGGGGGGACAAATCTCAAAAACGGGGGGACAAATCTCAAAAACGGGGGGACAAATCTCACCAGCCTATTCGTGTCTAGACATAACGTGTTCTATCGTTGTATCGTTGACAACCCTGGCCACCACTGAGGCGACTGCTTAGTCAGCCCATCGTGTAACTTACCGGTAACTTATAACTAACGTACGTTATTAGAGTCACTGGCAGCGCACGTAGCACCACCAATACACACACGATCCACCAGGTTCATCAAAAAGCACCATCAAGGCAAGTCGCCGCAAGTCGGCCTTCAACGCTGTGATTTGCCTTACTGTAGCTTTCAAATGTGCCATCCATTGCCTTTTCTTTGGTGTTCAATTTTACATGAGAGGCAAACCTCGTTCATATTTCCTCGCGCAGAGAATGAGGCCAATCATCTACCGTGACGCGAGTATTCCCCATGCCTCGTTAGGGTTCTACGAAGGGTTCCACGAAGCTGAGTCGCTGCAATCCCAACCCCGCTCCAGCATCTAATCAGCAGAAAACGGCCCCCACTTCCAGCGCATACATACGCACATGCACCTAAAAGCATTAACGTCATTCCAACAACTTGCTTACTTGATTTGGACATCTCTGTCTTATATATTGAGCCGAGCCCATTCCATGGCTCCCGTTGGCGCAAAGCTTGATTCCGTGCCATCCTTTCTCATTGACACGAGTTTTCTACCAGCTCGACTTCCGCTATACTCCGTAATGGACGAGAAGACAGATTCAACAGCCATCACACCACCTCTAAGCGACCAAAAAGGCAATGCGCAACTTCCAACATGTACGAATTGTGTCACCATGGACGGGAAGAGGGATGCAGAGGCGCAATCGACACTCCCCCGCGACGGCAAAGGGATCCGCCCACCGCGATTTGACGAGCGACACGAAGGTAATTATCCATGCAGCGACGTCTCACCTACGGGGATAGTCGAGCAGACGAAACTGACGGCCATCACTAGACAAAATCCTTATTGCAATCCTGCTCACACTCCTCTTCCCCACCCTTGTAATTTGGACCGGCTCGTCTCGCTTCTTCCCACTCACTCGCACCAACATCGCGCAAATCTCCACGGCCTTTTTCTTCGCCTGGACTACGTTCTGCCTCGCGCGTGGTTATGCCTTTGAGCTTCTCGCCATTACCACATACACAGCTGTGTTTGCTGTACTTCCCGTGCAGATATTCGCCCGCATCCTTTCGAGTACTACAACTAAGGACCAATCAAATATCGTTATAATTATCTGCATTGTTGCTATAGTACTATCAGTGGTTGCTACAATGGCAGCGTTTGCCTGGGTATGTGGCCGAACGATGAAGATGCGCGACGGCGGAAGAGAACACATGACCCTTGTGCTATGCTACCAGGCCATCTTTGTTGGATCCGCCATCGCTCTATTTATCCATCCAAGCCCAAACAAAAAAAGACTTGCGGATGATGATTGGATGTCAAAGCTTACCACGACGAGCCAAACGCTGCAACTGTTTGTCGAGGTCTTGTGGTCTAGAAAGCTCCGGGAGCATGGGACGAACCTATGGTGGGATCGCATATTTGGTGTGTGGTTCTGGGCCATGGGGGTGATAATGCCGCCATATGTGACGGTGCTTGGTCTTTGGGCGGATTGGGAGTGGGTTGAAACGTTGTGCAAGAGTATAATCTCGTAAGATGGTCTACTCAAGCTCCAATACCTAACTTCGCGTGGGGCGGCATATGCCGCACTGCCGCAGTTGTCCAATCTCACCTATCCAACCACCTTCGTAGTCGAAAAAGCAGACTGATTCACCCAAGAAACACGCAGATGGGCATTGACAACTAGAAAGAAATTACACCCACAACCGTCATGCCTGCGGAGACGGTTTTGAACCTTATGACCGGCCAAGCCTCCCTCGCCCGCGACCTGCGCCTGCTTGATCCCATAGTTGTTGCGCGTTTTCGATCAGAAAACTTACCCAAGAGGCGTGAAAGATTCTTTTTGAACTAGCTCCTAGCGCAGAGAGCATAGAATCTGGTCGCCTCTCGCTTTCACCCTGTATGTTCAAGCCAGTTGTATCAAGCTGCTTCATGGTGTCACCGACATTTGCACTGTTCGTAATCCTTTGGCCCAGTTGCTGCAGAGCCTCGAGAAAGATGTATATTGCTACCTTAATGAAGAGATATCGCTTTATAATTTTGTCAGCCCGTATTGAAATCTCCTCGTCTTGTCCTACTCTCGCGATAACCTTTTTCGGTCTAATACTTGTTAATTAATTGGTCTTGCAGGCAAAGTTTGCTGCGACTGTTTCTGGAGCAGGTCAATCAGCCATCGCACTGAGGCATTGTAATGCAGCACAAATTGTACACTTTTTTCACCTTTAAGCGGGTCGGTCTCCACGAGAGCATCCTGACAGGCTGTGCAGTGGCGGCGGGTTTATGCGAGGTGGACAGAATCAGAAACGCAATGATGTGATATACACAGGCTAACTGTTACATTACGATGTCCTGCGGCGACGAAGTAGACTTGAATAGAGTGTCGTGCGGTTGCATAGGCAGCAAGTGCTCTAACGTTGTGTGGACTCTCAACAAACTCAACAACCGAGACCGCGCGCGATAAAACCGGTCACGCTTTCTCTGGAATTCGGCTGTTCTACTTATGTATGGTTACCTCAGGCCTGAATCTTATGCAGGTTGTCTTGATAACCCGACCCGTCTCAGGGATTGAAACTTACGGAGCTACGGCTCCATGGAGTTTTCTTACGTAGCTACGGCCCTACGGGAGCTCCATGGAGTCGTACGGAGCTCAACCAGCCTGTCAAAATCGGTGAGCTTATCCTAATCAGGTATCATGAGCTTATCCTGATCAGGATCCGTGGTGCTGATGGACCGTGGATTTGACGAGAAGTTACCTTGGTTACAGTAGTTCAGTACTGTCCGCGCGCGATAGAAGGTCAACAAATCTGACGTCTGCAAACTGCAGCAATCTCTCAAAGTTCACACTCAAGCAGCAGCCAGGGCTTCTCACTGGGCGACTTTAATTCGGTTGATGTTGATCCTCTTACGCAGAGGTCTACATGAGATCTGGTTTTGAGGCGTTGACATTTCTATGTCGCGGATGGCCCCTGCAACTCCACCAAATCTTGACCGATTTACACCAAAATCAGATATGTTATACTTTAAAACTGACTCAAATAGCTCCTTCGATTTCTTATTATTGATATCCATCATGTGCGTGGTGTTAAAGTTGGGCAGCGTGGGATTATTAAGGTGCGCTGATAATTTGGTGACGGACCGTTGATTTGATGCGCGCGCGCGCGCGAACACCAGATGACCCATAGTAACTTGCAATCAAATCCACGGTCCATCAACACTAAGAATGCTGATCAAGATAAGCTCAACGATTTTGATAGGCTGGTTCAGCTCCGTACGAGCTTACGGAGCTCCACGGCTTCCGCAGGTTGTATGGTAACCTACCGACTTCCGTTTCAATCACTGTTGAGAAGTGGATGACGACGAATCAATCTCACTTCCAGGCTCAGCCTCCTTCACGTCACCGATGCGACGGAGAAATAGGCTGTGCATCTTCACTCCGCGTACGAGTTATCAGTTCAGAACACACCACATGTAGAGACTAAGTCGATCGTTGTCCGCATCTGGCGATCCCTAGTCTAAATCCGGCGAGTCACACGTACCCTCAAGCGTTGGCTGCAGCAAGGCTGGCCCCCAACTACACATCTCGTCTATAACAGTTGGTAGCTATTTTTGGATAACTGCGGCAACCTGAGTGGTGATCAATCCTCGTCCCGGACGAAGCAATTGTATGATCATAAAAGGCCCTGGGAGTATTTTTTGCTCTGGCTTGCGCAACAGCCTAGCAACCCTTTACCATGTCAAACCTTACCGCTACGTCGATGTCACCTGAGTTAGCAAGGTTATCGGATGACCTGGAGGTCGCCAGTAAGCCTGTTTCGCAAGGCGATGAGGCTGTGCTGCAAGTCCTTGATGCACCCTTTGACGGCACGACACCGCACGTGCGTGCAAACTTCAGCTTCAATGACGACATTGCCGAAGGAATGAAGAAACTTCCGCCACACAACTCTGGGACCGCAAGAGTACTGGATGTTACTGTACATTCCGACTTCATGATCACCGGGCAGAGGGATACCAAGGGGCCAAAGAGAACTAGTGAAGCCAGGAAGAAGCTGATCGACTTCTTACAGGACAGCTACACGCAGCCACTCGAAGAGAGACGCATATTTAGATGGCTAAGTGATCCTCTACTCGTCAACGACATTGGTAGCATATCTTCACAATGGTCTCAGAGTATGGGTGGCAGCAAGGCCAATCTTTATCGACTCGTCAATCGTACAAGTCTGCAGCAACATCCGCTGGACTACGACGTTCATCCTAGAGACTCGTACTTGACCTGCGCTCAGGACACTAACAACCGGTTGATCAGTGAGTGCTCTGTATTCTGTGTCTGTTCACTGCTGACGGACCTTCAGTCATCATTGTGAACGACGTCTGGTTTAAACAGGAGTTCAAAACCAACAAACCTCGCGACGAACCAATTCACTTTCAGAATCCCCGCAACATCTCCAAGATGCTAGCAGGTAACAGCCTAACCAGTTGCTCAGATGGGACTCTCGATACCTTTGCCAAACTTGTTGTCTTGGATTTCTTCCTCGCCTCCATCTACCTTCAACCCGTAGACTACTTCGCACCTCTCATCTATCCAGAGCTTTCGAAAAAAGAAGTCGTCAAGTTCTCCTTGAACAAGAATCCACACCTGCAAGTTCCTCTCGGACTGTTCGAGCCACGCCTATCGGCCAAAAGCAGAGAAGCCTTCAAGGAGATTGAGAACGCAGAGGGCATTCTTCGGAGCGTGAACAACCTCGTCGATTCAATCGTCTATGTCGTCGGTAGCCTCAAGCAAAACAACCTCCCGCGGATCCCTCCACCGAAACGTGTTCCCCTCAACAGCCGCATACAAGAGCTCGAGGGTCTCTGCGATGAGCGTGGCAAGAACGCGCTGCGGGCACTGGAAGCTCTAAATCGTCAGCTGGACTATCTGTCCAAGCGACATGCCATTCGCGAAGCCAAATCTATCAAGATCCTGACAATTCTCGCCTCGCTGTACCTTCCTCTCTCACTGTCCGCATCTCTGCTTGGGATGCAATCTCCATTCAAAGTGATCGCACATACCATGACGGAATCTGAGGCAAACGATGATAATTATCCGCGTCTCAATGGCACAAACCTCGTCTTCGACTTCTTCGGTGTCTTCATTGGTCTAGCGACTGCGACAATCTTTATCGTGTACGCCATTCGACTTGGACTCTGGGTAAAGTCGAATGGCCTGGGTTTGCTGTCGAAAACAAGCTTCAGTGGTCCGTTCTCGATTTGGCAATATGGGAGACGGTGGAAGTATGGAGGGCTTGAAGGAAAGATCTTTGACATTGTGAGAGTGCTTACTGCATGGTGGATTGGGGCTATCCTCAGCGTTACGTTGTTGACGATCTTCATGGTAGGTATGTTGAGGACTGCGCAGGATGCTTGGGATACGGCAAGGTGGATGTTTGCTACATATCTCATCGTCAGTGGACTGCTGTGCGGGTGCTATTTTGGTATGTACTACTGGTTATACTGGAAGAGATTGAGGGTTAGGAAGAAGGAGACAGTACTGCGATAGAATTAGTGTGGGACTTCCTTTTGATCTAGAGAACCTGCATTAGCAGTGGCGACTGGCTATCGCACCCGTTATCTTCTTTCCCTCAACTCACAGCTTTGCGAATCGGCGTCTAGCTTTCACATTCTTCATCAAGGATTAGTTTAAACAGTTCATGGATTGAATTTCATAGGTGTCTTCATTTTATTTCTCTCGAATGCGAGCTCTTCTCAAACCACCTACAGTCTTTAGAGCAGAGGTGGCCAAGAATGGATTTTGAGTAGGTATCCACAGATCTGATGGATGAATTGCCTGTTGTCACGGACATAGACAGGTTGACTATAACGTGTTCCATCAGTCAGTGAGCCACATCAGTCAGTGAGCCACCCCACCAAAATCCCAACGCGTCTTCCACCAAACACGCGATGCTACCACAACACAACGTCCAGCAGCTCCAGAAGGGAGGTAGACTGGTTCTATCTAAGCAGGCAATTCAATCTAAGCAAATATTAAGCTATTGGCGCGCCGCAAAACTCTACAATATTGACCGATCAACCCTCCACCGTCGCATCCACGGTACCCTCCCTCAAGCTACCACCAACGCCCAGAAACGTAAACTACACCTACTCGAGGAGCAATCTCTAGTACAGTGGATGCTAGAGCTTGACCGACGCAGATTTCCGCCTCAGATTATCGACGTACGGCGGATGGCAGACCATTTACTGGCTGCGCGCGGCCAAACACCTGCCCCTCAGCCAGTTGGCAAGTGCTGGGTCGATCGATTCATCAAGGCTCAGCCAGAGCTACAGACCAAGTGGAACCGTCGATTCCACTCGCAAAGAGCCAGATGCGAGGACCTAGATACAATCAACGTGTGGTTTAAGCGTGTAGAGGACGCGCGCCAATTGTATGGCATCTCCGACACAGATATCTACAACTTTGATGAGACTGGCTTTGCAATGGGTGTCGCAGCTACCTCAAAGGTAGTCACCAGCTCTAGTATCATAGGTCGACGAGCGACAATACAGCCAGGTAATCGCTAGTGGGTTACTACGATTGAATGTATCAACGCGTCTGGGTGGACAATTCCTCCCTGACCGTTATGCTTCTTGTATATCAGCCTCCATACATGCTCCGCCCTCCCTCACTGGCTGGGAATCCCTCCCAGCCCCCCTTGTGATCCCACACCTCCGTGACTCTGAGGCCCACTGACCCATCTGTGACCTCTCCACCTCTCTCTCTATTGGCTCCTCATTGCCGTAAGGTCGAAGGCTGTAGCAAGGGCCATAAGAAATCGAAACACCTTAAGAGCTAGTATGGCCGCATAGGTGTCAGTCCAGGTATGCTGCAGATCTCCTCTCACGACGATGCGAGCCTTGTGCTTGGTCAAGTAGCCATCCTGGTCGAACTTGTAGGTGAACACCCATCAAATGAGTGGAAGAATCTCTGCTTCTGCATTCTCTGGCGTCACTGATGTCTTCTGGAAGACACCCATCTTCCAGCAAGCATCGTATTCGACCTGCGCAGCCTTCTTGAACTCTTCTCCGTGCGGATGAGTCGTTAGCTGGCTCCAGCTTTGGTGGATCTGGCAGCTTGTCTCGGTGCATCGTTGTGATGGTCGGCTCAGTATCGAAGGATCTTTGACTCTCTAATGAGGCAGCAAAGGTACCTAGATATACTGCATGTGCTCGTATTGGATCTCGTCTGCGTGAGGATCTTCCTCCCTCAGAGATGATTGCTGAGGAATCTATGCCCTTTTTTGCGTTTGGATCTGGGCCGCGGCGAGGTGCGTTGTTCCTTTTCTTGTCAGGAACCTCTTCTCCAGGCTTCAGCTGCTGGAAACCTTTCCATGTTGGATCTAGCTCTCTGCTTTTGCCTTTTGGGCGACCTGGCCTTGCCCTTGGAGTCTGCTCTGGCACCTCTGATAAGTTCTGATATCTCAGTGTATCCTCCTCTGGATCCTCTTCACCCCCCAGGTCCTCGTCAATCGGCACTCCTAGCTGTTGAGATGCGTATCGCGAGGTCTGGGAGAGGCCCACAATGATTCCGGTGTCGGATCAAAGGAGGAGTCGTCTTCAGGTAGAAGTGGGCTAGGACTGTCTCCTGGCGTTGGGTATCGATCAGCAGGGTTTCCCTTCTCGCCATGCGCGATCTGGTGATCAATTTCTTGCTGTTTAGATTACAGCTTAGGTGCTCTTTCCTGTGTTGAGTACCTCTTACCATACTAGATGGCTGCACCATCTGAGACTAGTGCTGTTTACTGCGAGCACCTACATAGCTGCCCGTAGCTTCTTGCAATACAACCTCAGTTCAATCCTTCAATTCTCTCCACTGCGTACTGTCCACCATCCCCGACAATTTGAGGGTGTAACGTTACTCGAGCCTCGCTTCATTATCTCCCAAAATTGTCACATACTATTTAGTACTGTATGTTAGAAGTAGAGATTTGTATTGTTGTGAATTGAAAGCTATCGAGGGAAACTATTTACGTGGCCCCGCACGGGCCGTCAGGTGCTGCCAGGCAGGTGCCGCCCTGGAGAGCAGGGCTCCTTCGTTCACTGTATTCTAGAGGGTAGTGTAACATTCAATATGCTACGTAGAAGAAAATTTCGAGCTTCTAATATCTATCTAAACCAGCCTGTGTGCAAAACTAACTTGATGCTTTGCTTGTGGTTAAGCTGATGGCGCTATCTAGACCCTGTGCAGAGAGCCTGCTCTGAGCGCAGTTGCGCTTCGCTATAGTGTTGGCGACATGCGCGGGTGGTTGGATGGTCCGTCCCAAGAACTGTTTGATAAGCTGTGCATGCTCTCTCATACAGCACGAGGGACTCTTTATAGTGACATTGACTTGGGAGAAGGTGGGCTAGGCAGTACACACTCGTCAGCATGTCTGGATGCTCAAGCCCAAGTACTTTCTCCCTCCGCGCCAGCGTCTGTCTGTTCATTGTCTCCGCCTCTTTGTACTTGCCCTGCCTGTCCATTCTAGAAATCCTACACTGTTTAACTTTAACACCACGCCATCGACTAATATATACCAAATTAAGGGAGCTAGTTTCGGGGTATCTAAAGGTCTGAGGATTAAATTTTGGTGCGATTCGGTCTAGAAATGGTGAAGTTGTAGTGGTGATCCGCGGCCTAGAAATGACGAAAGATCTGCGATCAAAATATCTCATTCTAGCTCCAAATCCTGCGACCATGGATCTCAATCTGTACGCCGTACAGAGCCTCTAACGTTATGGAAGGTATCTGCAACCTGATTAGGAATCGCCAGTTGACTAATATTTTGGGTTGTTCCTTGGCTGCTGGCAGCCTGCTGCTGCTGCTGCTGACAGATTCCTCCGTACGAGATATTCCCTTGAAGCTTTCTGGGTGGGTACCTATCTCAACGTCGCCCTGACTTACCCAATTACTTAAGCAGATACAAGCCTCAACTGTATTCTCACCTAGACTCATTCCGGACGTCCGGCAGGGTCAGCGACAACGGGCCGGATACCTCCTCCTAGGCACCCCACTGACCTGAGGCTGGCTCCGATCGATCTTCTGAATTCCTTCAACGTTTTAGCCTCCTAGCGTTGCGACGGCATGGTGGGCGTACGATTTAGCACTATTGAAATATCTAGTGATTAAGCGACGGCATAGGGCACTCAGGCGACGTCCAGGTCAAAATACTTGGCAATATCATTGATTTTCGTGTTGACAAAAGTATATACGGAAGCGAGATATGGTACCGTAATTAGGAAAGGTCGTCACGTGATAGATACCTGGATCTGGGTGTGAAGATCCGGGTACCCATCCTGGCTCAGCACTGGTCAGCGTACACGTCAGTGTACACATCATGGTATCAACGGGACTGCTGCTGCTTAGACTACCCAAGTTTATATCTATGCGTCACCTTCCATAGTTACACAGAACAACACAGTTCTTCATTGCCTCCCAGTCTCCTGAGACACAACTTGGCGTGGCTGCCGTCACGTGCAATCTCAGGCCTTTGTACGCCCAACATCCACTTGTAACAAAGCCCTCGCCCTGTGGGCTTCAAAAACTACTCAAAGAAACTCACATATGACGCAGCTCATTACCTAATAAACGAGCGTTTTACTAAAAAGATGGAGGCTCTATTAGCCCACTCTACCCCAACTGTTCATGCACAAGTCTATTGTTAAATTAACATTAAACTTACACAGTAAGAGGGAGAATAAAGAGATGGGGGATGTAGTGATCTATTTAAAAGGTTCCCCTTGAGTGTATTAGAGATCTGTATAATCACTCACCAGCAATCATTATGGATGTTCCGTGGCGAATTGGTAATTCAACACCTCTTCCATTATCCATGTATCTTGAGGAGTCTGATTATCTCTTGTCTAAAGAGGAAAATGACATGTTTATTGCTATTTCAGATTATTTGTTAGTCGAACGGCGTGAAAATCCTCAAGCAGGCCTAGGCATGTGTTGTCATTATGACCGAAAAGATGTAGTCGATGATAAACCTCTCCTACTTGTCTATGCCACCTATGTTCCAGGCTGTGAAGAACAGTGGCAGAAGGTGCTGAAGTGGATTGTTAATCGGCTTAGTGAGAACAAAATCTCTTGGGACGTTGAAATCATCGATCAGGAACTCCTTTTTTCACGGACGGACATCGCACCATTTATTCCTAAGATGGCGGACAATCTTCTAAAGGTGTCTCCACTACTTGGGCATATTGAGTGGGTTGCCATCGATATCCTTAACATCTATTCACCGTTGAAGCGATCAAAAACACCCACTCTTATGATAAGCACGAAGGATGTCACTGACCTTTGTTTAGGACCAGCTATCCAGGATATTAAAAGCCACACAGACTTTGATGAAGTGACACTTTTACAAGTCAATTCTGTCCTTCCCGAAGTGCGAGATAAAGACGATGTCCCACTCCACAACGCGATAACCTCCTGTTTCAGGCCTCTAGACGGTGCCTATGAGAATCCAATCGGCAGTTCCTGCGGACTTAAAGATCTGCAGGTTAGTGCTTCTATTGGGTTTCCTATCAGCTTTAACGGCTCGCCAATCAAGTACTCCTCAAAAGATGTCCACGGTCTAACAAGCGCTCGCGCTTTTAGCCCTACTCTACGGCTAGGAGCAACGATTCAGGCCCCATCTATAATAGATGCAGATTGTGATCTCAAACAAGCATGCGAGGACAAGAATTACTCGCAAAGTCATGTCGAGACACTTAGCAACTTCTACAAGACCTCGTCACGTGATCTTGGGAAGGTTGTTGCGATATCACACCTAGAGCACGAAGGATGGCTAACGGACTGGTGCATCTTTAAGAATATTTGGCCTAGGGAAATTAAACCCAACGTCTTATTGAAAGATGGTCCGCTAATTCATCCCGATGAATGGATCCCACTAGTTCGAGGCCAAAGCCACCGAGTGTTAAGGCGTGGGCGCTCCTCTGGCTGGACTGCTGGGCGCACCAATCCATATCCCTCAGTCATCAACATACGGGGACTCCATCGTGAAAAGAGTAATGCTTTGGTCTATGGAGTTTTTCCAGAGTATTCCACTAACTCATGGGGCGACGCCTTTTTATACTCATGGGGCGATTTGGGATCACCTGTGTTGGCAGAAGGACCATTGCCTAAGCCTGGAAAGCTCTTGGGCATATGCAGTGGAATGAATAGTGGAAGTGAACTGCATTACATAACGCCTATGGACATCCTTGCTCAGTCAGTTGCTGCCATCATGCAACAAGATATGACACAGCCAAAGGAGGCAGAGCAGCCAAAGTAGGCAGAGCGGGCAATTCCATACCTCACCATCAATGTCAATAAAGGATTTTGTCTTTTTGCCTTTCGATGGATAATCAGCGTCTCAACTGAGAAACAGCGCGATTACTGCGAAAACATTGCTTCAAGTCTCTAGCAGTAGCATTTCTTGGAAGCCTTAGTACTGTACGTGGTCACGTGCTTCTTCCGGGGTATATAACTTCGCTCGGATCCAACATCCGAACATCAGTCAACTCTTCAATCAACCAGCTCACTTCTTTGACAATCTTATCAATCAATCAATCAATCAATCAATCAATCAATCAATCAACACGCCTCTGCTCCCGCCCCCGTGAAGTTCAAGTTCCTCTAATCATTAAAGCAGTTACAGCGCTGATCCATTCGTATCTTCCTAATGACCATAGCTGTTCCCAGCATATCAGCTAGATGTCTCCTTCCATAACATTGCGGCCCCGGTGTGCCTCGGTCAGTAGCGATGGTTCAGACCCCAATTAGCAAAGAACTAACGCTGTCTGGCCCATCTTACCTAGAAGCAGGAGGAACGTACTTCCTAGGGAATGTCACTGTTCCTCCAGTTACCTTATTGATGCTCTCAATAACCGCCTCCATCGACATCATGTAAGCTCCGCCAGTGTTCAAATTGGATGCATAGCAAAGCCCAACTATTGTACCAGGAGGTCCAGGATGTTTACGCCCCACCTTGGGAGCAAGCAAGACCAGAGCTCCCGAATCTCCAGGCTCTAAAAAGTCTTTCCTGTCACGTCTGACAATACAATGTGCAACGGTAGGCATACCATTAAATATGGCCTTGCCATCGACTTTAATTGTATTCTTTTCCATATTAGACGGATCTTCAGGGCCAAGATAGAAGGCATTTACGACAGAGCGCAGAGAGCCAATTTTTCCAATAGTCCATTGGCTCGATCGCCCTCGTTTGGCGACACGATATTTCTCCCGGATTCCAATTGGCATCCAGGTATCAACTCGTGTGTGAGGTGGAATTGACATGTCTCCTGGGAAGTCTGGTAGTACATTGTTGATTTTGGAATGCGGATGGAGCCGGATTAAACTCCAGTCCAAGCCGTAGTCATTTGTCGTCTCCCCTAGTGAGCATGTTGTGTATCCTGAGGCAGCATAGATTGTACCTATCTCTCTTTTGTCACGAAATTCTTTAGCCTCAATAAGACTTGCCTCCGCATCTTTTTTATTCTTTTTTTTTTTTTGCAATTCTTCCACTCTTTCTGGCACCTCATTCCACTGCCGAGAAAAATTATTGAACCCTGCCGTGTATTCCGCCCGACTTACGGGTGGAAACAATCCGGCGGCTTGCGGGTAGGATGCATCCACCCGTCGCGCCCATTGGCCGCCACAGGAAGGAGCCGCCCCCCTTAACACCGGGGCGCTCTGGCCAGGGGGATGGATCGCGTAACATTCCTCGGGCGGCCGTGAGGGGTTACGCGCCATCCTGCACAGTTCGCGAGAAACACGCGCTACTACTGGGACTAGGGGGGTGGCTGTCCATGACGGGGGAGGGAGGAGGCGCGCGCGCATCTCGCGTTCTCCCGACCCTCCCACCCGCCCCCATATACAGCGCCCGGCG
>ML996409.1:0-13348 GCA_010093805.1 Polyplosphaeria fusca | reverse complement strand
AATCAACGCCAAGGACACAAGAAGGATGTGCGGCGTAGGTATATCGCTCAGGGGGGAGCTCTACAGGCGCAGGCAGGCCAGCAGTTAGTCGCAGAGTTAGATATTATCGATCAAGAGGTAGCCCAGATGGAGGCCAATCCTGCACGCCAGCGCGCACCACCAACGTGCTCAAAGTGTCATATACAAGGCCATAATAGACGCCAGTGTACTAGTAGCTAAAGAATCTATATCTTAATTTCTAGCCTAATTAATTCTGTTGTTGTGGCGCTATCGGCCAAAAAGCTCGGTTAAGCTTAGTGGGGGTGCCGGATGGGTGGTGGTGCCGGTTGGGTGGTGGAGCACGTTAGTTGGGATGGCTTAGTCAGCGTGGCTGTGCTGTGCACACTAGCCAACTATATAAGGCTAAGCGTGCTTCATTACTTTCTCTCCCTGTCTTGTATTTTATCACCTACCTAGATAGCAACCTTTCTACACCTAACAAGGTTGGATTGATGCTTCCCTTCGTACCCGTGACATCCAGCGTTCACATTTTCCAAGGCGTCTACAGGTTGGTAAGCAATTGATTCCTGAGACAAATCTTAGGTGCAAATGTGTACCTGCTAATAGCGTAGTGAAGATGGTCATAGCTTATCGCCCTGGTCTTTCTTTAATAATCTCCTTACAATCGGATCGACTCAATCTTACCAATTGAGTGATATCTTGTTAGTTCTCCAAGAGCGAACGGATTTTCTTAAAAGTAAACTTTGAGCAGCGAGATGTTCTGGCAATCTTTCTATGTCCATGGGGTCTTATCGATGAGTGATGATTCTGAGAGGTGAGAGATGGCGCAAACATGATTTAGCGCGAATTGAATATAAATGGATTCGTGCATATCATCAAACTAGAATCTGTGATATGTGCTATTATTAGTGGAGAAAATATTTGTTGAGTGGCTTTCCATCTTGAGCCCTTCAGCAGTAGCCATGTAAGCCAAAGAGCTAGGTAGCGCTAAAATTGATCGTGAATAGATGGAGGCGTTCAAATGCCGAAGTATCTTTTTTTCTATCATCGATTGTATAGTGCAGATAGCAGGAGCTTTTAGCGCAGTATTTGTTAGCCTTTCTACTTTGAACTTTTGGGCACGTGTTTAGAGTCTTTCCTCTATGCTATTTGGTATATTATTGCGCTCATTTCTTTCACTTACATAAAGGGAAAAGCGGTGATGAGACCCCATTTACTCTTGGCTGCTCAAGTCAAGCGACGCTGTTCTAGTGCCGGCGGTTGTGGCGATGGGATAATTCACCGTCTGTTGGAATAATCACCAGCCTTACACATGCGCGGCTTGTGCACACCCCTGAGGCTGGGCACGTGAGCCGGAAGCTCGGCAACACAATCCCCGTACAGAGAGAAAACCCAGCTTCCCCTGTCTGATAGCTCCTTAGACCAGATAACCAAATGCAATTGTTTGTTCTCAACCCACCAGTGTACGCGTACCTGGCTATCCAAGAGGATAGGCCATTCAACACCGTCAATAAAAATCCCACTCGAGGGGTCTACCCTCCAGGCAACACCATGGCGAGAATCATACTCATGGCCTCTTCTTCTCTCTTTAAACACATGAAGATGGGTAACTCTCATAGTCTGGCAGACTTTAGTGCCTTTCGCATTCGTGGGAAGCTTTGAAGCGGCAGAGCTCCACCGCGGTCCGCGGACATATCCTAATCGCCCGAAACCATAAAGCTGCCGGGGTGGGTGATTTGCAAGCCGGAAGAATATGTATTACAGGCAAACATATGCTAAGCGGATATGCAGGAAGCTGATGGTTGAGTTGGTAGGGAAGGTTGAACCGATCATTTGCAAATTACCATGGAAAGCATAGCCACTCTAAAATCACGTGATATTCCATCCGGGGCATCAGATGGACTTTGCCCTTGTTAAAATTGATATTGGTAAGTTTCGCAAATGCAGATGCAGTTCAGGAAAATTATATAAAGACAAGTCGACGGCATCCTTACTTGGGCACCGACCAAGTCACATGCCCTGCACTGCCTCAACCTCTCATCTCGCTCCAACCGATCCCAAACATCCCCCAACACGAAACATGACGCATAACCTGGCGCCAAATTGCAGGCCTGCATAAAGCACCAGCTGATATTACTAAACGTGGCCTAGTAACCCCGGCCTTTTTCAGACGCAGCTCAGCCGAATCCAAGACGTTTCACGACACCCGCCGTCAGCCGTCAGCCGCCAACATGCCACATCGCCGTGAGTACAAAACGTTTCGATGCTCCACATGGTAGCGCTTCTACGGGTCTCGCCTTCTTCTTGATTTATTGAGTGAAGTTTGTTGCGTTGAGCGTTGAGCATTCTACAACTCTCTTCTGAGTTTCTCCTTATTAACGTTGATATCGCACTAAGAAGCGCATTATGACCGCACTGGGGGTCTTTTTCTGCATCGCGACGTTTATGTCTATGATATGTGCGCTGTCGATACCATTCACACAAACGGCGATGATGGATTTGCGAGCACCGCTCGCCGCTTCCTCGACGTCCGAGTGTACCAAAGCGACGTCGCTGTACTGCTGTCCATCTTTCATACAGAGCGGCGAAGACGGGCCTTGTAATGGTATTTTCAAGTTTGCTTGTTGAAAAAGCCCCATCTAACGGTTGATCCAGACCCACAACCCATTGATTCAACGGCTGAATGCCGACGATCACAACCCCAAGGCCTCGCATGTTGTATAGGCGACGTAAGACCTCTCACCCGCTGCATGCAAAATTGAAGATGCTAACAAGTCACAGAATGAGCTTGGAGAGAGATCTTGGTACTGTTGGTCGTTGTAGGCGTGACGGGTCGAAGAATAGATGATCAATGTTGGGCATTCCGGGTACAGGGCGGGTTTGCAGATCACGATGAACAACAAGAGAATCAGTAAAGGCTACCGGTAGGATAAATGGCGCTCAATACTCGTTGTACAGGCTCACATGTTCGAAAGGACCGCAGCTTTCAAACAAAATCATCTACATTCTCAGCCGACATCTGGCCACCTTAAACGACCGTGGCGTTGCTCGCGCCTTTGAACAAAAAGCTGATCATGCCTCGTCCAGGCAGACTCGCACTTGCTGTCCCGTCTGTGGCGGTAGCTACTGCCACCGCTTTTGCATCATTGCTGGTATCCGTCAAGAAAGCTGAAACCGTCGGGCTCGCGAGCGTGGATCCACTCAGCGACACCCCTACAGTTTGCGCACTGGTTCCTGAGTTGATAATGACGACAGCGATGCTGCCATCTGTATTTTGGAACGCCGCGCTTTTCAAGTTAGATCCACCGCTTGCGCCCACCCTTATCGCGTTGGGACGGACGTTGCGGAACTGAGCGAATGCCCAAAGTCTTTTAGAGACTTGATACGTCTGGCCGTCAACTAGAATTAATTTTTCGTCTGCAAAAGATCAGCACAATTCATCAGAGTAAAGTCAACGGGCTGTGATTGTCTCATCTCTCGAATGGCTGCTGAATTCTACACCACTGAAGTCGCATCGGACACAATCCGACAAGCAGCCAGTCACTTCGAGTAGAATCAATCACTCTCATGACCCGGCCTTTCTTACTGTTGTTGTTGTTCGTTGCCCGGTCTTGGATCCCTTCCCAGAAAACACTGAAGATCGCGGGACAAAGTCAGCGTATGTCGTCAAAGTAAGGGTATTGGCTGAGGCTTAAAACACTTAGAAAAACTGTACTAAAACACCACCTAAGTAGTATTTCAGATAGTAGATTAAAGGAAAAGTAGTCACTTGGTACTGGGGCCTTTACTTACTATCCGTTCAGGTTGGAGTTGACGATGGCGTTGAAGACGGTATTGGCCCAGGTGAAGCCGTCACCCGCGCCACCGTTGCTGTACCACGCAGTGCTCCAACCACCGTTCAGGTCAGAATACTCTGTCTGCCAGACATGCCGTTTCGTGTTCATAGGGCTGCCGACGCGGGACGAGTATTCGTGACTCGTGAAAGCGAAGACCATATCTTCTACACCTGCGCTCTTGATCTGCTGCATATGCTGAGTGGCCACATTCCAGCCAGTTGCCTCACAGCAGTTGATACCAACGCTAGTGTAACCGGCTTTATCGAGGGCCGGGCGTAGTACTTTGATGAAATCCGCCGCTTGTGTTCCAGAGGATAGCATGGAGGCATATGACGCGGTGAAGTCGGGCTCGTTCAAGAATCCGATGTGCGTCACGTTGACACCGGCTTCAGCATAGTACTGAATATACTTTATGAGATAATTGGCAAAGGGCTGAAGCCACGATCCAGACCGGCAGGTTGCACCAGAGACCTTGCGCGTTGTCAGTAGAGGTATGCACTTTGGATGACGGGAGCCCTACGCCACAAAGGGTTCCCCCGTTGGCGTCGTCGTTGTTGGTTTTCATGCACCCGGGGGCTGACCAAGCGTTTCCATAAAACTAAAGGCCGGGCGGCAAAGTCAGCGTGATCAAGCAAAGTCAGGGCAGAGTGGCTATGATTGCTACATGTCTCAGGAAGCTTCTTAAAACTAAACGCCACTCAAATGGTGTTTTAGTAGTCAGTTACTTTGAGCAGAAGCACTCACTTCGTAGCCCGGCCTTACGTACTGTCTTGACGCCGTACCTAACGGCTTGTTTACTGAGCCACAACTGTCCGCTATCCTTGCCGTCCCAGACATAGGCAGGTGTGCCATCTGGGCTCGACGGGCAATTCGGCAGATGAGTATTCATATGATCTTGGTTGCTATTCTTGGATGAACCGATGCCATTGCGAACGATAGAAAACCCCGCGCCAGTTGTGATGTTGAAAAGTAGATCAAGAACTTCGGTCTGCTTTGGCTCCTTGAGGTTGACAACCAGATTGGCGCGTTGGAATGCAGCCGAGAAGCCAAAGCCGTCGATCACCTGGTACTTCTTGTTGAGATCGACAGTGACTTTTTGCGACTGTCTAGGCCCGACGACTGATGGGCCGGCGGCGACTAGCGACGCCGCGGCGAGAACGGTAAGCTGAGCTGAGAAATGCATTTGACTCTAATGAACGCGAGGTAGCTAGAAGCGCAACTCCATCTGTCTTCAAATGTTTATACAGGAATTCTTGAAATAGCAGTTGTGGGGCACAATTTGTGGCGAGGCTAAACTGCGCGAAGGACTGAGGAGTTCTCGACATTGCACTGCATGTAAGCTAACCCGGATCTTACTTATCCCACCCATGGCGAGGATCAGCGGAGTCTCAAGTGGCACGAGTGCACTTTATACAGATGCTGCAAATGGTAGGCCAAGGCGCCAAGCGAAAGACCCCACGAACCTTTTCGCCGACTGAGTTTGATGGCCATGTGGATAAGCGCATTTAGCCTGAGGACGGTGTCGCGCTTGGATGTCGGATGCAGGGCGTCAGACGTAAAGTGTCGCGACTCTTGACGTTCAACCTAGATTTGACCACATTGATGTGATTGGGTACTTGAATACGACCGAGGTATGACCAAAAGATCAGGAAACGAAGGAAAACTCGAGCGAGCAGACTAAGGAAGACATGATGAAAAGGTGAAAAGCGGACCCGCAACAGAGTAGTCTGACACGGCTTTGCTTTGAGAAGACACTGCACGTTGTATTTCACTGGTCTCTCCAGAGACAAAGAGACAGTCCCGAAAACTCACAAGGACATGCGCAGTTGCCTGGACCGTGATGTGTATCGATTATTACCGTGTAACGAGCACAAGTCGCTCGCCTTGCCGCCATGGCAGAATTGGATTGATGTTTCGAGGTTCGAGCTCGCCAAAAGCCATGGTAAAACGCAAAATTAAGCTTCGGGTCTCTCCCTAGCTGGACGGCCAACGGATCTCCATGGGTTTTCGTCATTTGGTACAATGAATGTTGTAGAAATCTTCGTTTGCTTGTGATCGCCAATCGCCTGGTTTGAAACGGCCCGAGGAAGTCTTGTAGTAGCAGACTGAACGAAGATGTGACGACTGGTACCTTGTAGGACGTGATGCAGCTGTAAGGGAGCTCGATCGGGCTAGAATGACAATACGAAAGAGAAGGAAATGATATACTTGTCCAACTTCTATTGGGACTATCGGCGCATCAAACGAAGCCATTGCAGCATCAGCTGGGGTAAACCTGAGGTCAGTAGCACATCAACGCCATTGCATCCCTCATCCGGACCTGAACACGGACTGAACAAAGTATGCCATTAATACAACAATTCTCTCATTTTCAACTCAGACATGACTAACCTTTGAACCAGCCCCCAGGGCTACGACCAGTTTCCGTAGCTCCATTGCACATCAACTTCCAGAATTATTTACTGCAGACGAACGCCGGCAGCCTTATTCTTCTTGCTCTGTTGATCCTGGGCAGCGGTCATGGCACCGGAGAGGCTAGTTTCCAGAGAACTTTCGGCCATTTTCCTGTTCTCGGCGGCGACCTTGTCCAAATACTTCTGTGTCTTGGTGTTTCCGCTGCCCTTGCCGTGGAACTGGTGACTGAGCTGCTTGAAGGCTTCCTTTGGTGTCATCTGTCGCCCATGGTCGTCGATATGGAGGAGCTCGATGGTAGGCTTGTACTCGCGATTGAAAATCTCTTGTTCCCTGCGGCTCACAAATTTGTCTCGCTCGATATTGGCCCTGTGCTGCAGGTCCTCACGCTCGCGGGCAGACATACGCCTCCAAGCCTCCGTGGAGCGATCCTTCTCTCGTTGCTCCTTTATCCACTGATCTCCCTCTTCTCCCGCCTTTTGTCTGGCTGCAAGGAAAGTGTGCTTCTGGCGGAGATCGGCATTCTTCTGTGCGCCACCAGCATCCTTCATTAGGCCGCGTTGTCGCAAAAGCGTTACAGCGCCGGCCATGGTCCCCACGGTGGCCTCTTCACCAATACCACGACTGTCGGCTTCAGCAGACACGGAGCGTGCCCGAGCATTGTCTCCATACTGCTCGTTGGTGAGAGCGCGATCCATTTCAACGTCACCGTCGTTGTCAATAGAAGGACCTTCGCCGGGGGTTCCCCCACCAGAAGAAGGCGGGGCCGATCTCTTTTGCCGGCGCCGTTTCTTCTCTGCTTCCTCATCTTCCGAATCTGGCTGTAAGTTGTTCACGAACTCAGTATTCTCATCAATGATGAGATTTGCGTCTTCTTCCGCTCCCTCGGTAGCCTCGCCAACATCAGGAGTGGCAACAACTTCTTGGCGTACCTGCCGCGCCAGATCCTCTGGACGCATCTTCTTGCGATTCTTCCAGGCCCTCTGGCGATGTGCGGCCAGGTTGGCTTGCAGGTCTTCATCGTCGACGAAGGAGCCTTCAAACAGCTTCTTCTTTGGTTTGGGAGCGGTGATGGCCGGCTCATCCACATCCATGTCGCCCGTTACCACACCTCCGCCGGCAGACAAGGTGAAGGCGTCGTCGCCGTCGTCGATTCGAGTCTTGTGCGACGACTTTGTCTTCTTCTTCTTCTTTGGCTTCTTGATCCTCACTGAGGATGCGTCCATGTAGTCGTTGGAGGGCGTGTCATCGGTGAGAATATCGAGGCTGATGGCCACACGCTTCGAGGGCTCCGTTGTTACGCTAGTGGCCTCGACGGTGTTGCCTTGGCCATCGAGGGTGAATGCATTGCGCTTCTTGCCGTTGATAGCCTCGTCGTACTGTTGAAGCAGAGAGGCCTGGCCGTCTTCGTCGACGTGGTTCGGATCGTAGGCGCGCTTCCTCTTCTTCGAATCGAGCCGCTCCTGGAGTCGTTCCTTCTCCTTCAATGCAACCGATTCGAGTTCGTCCTCTCCCTCTTCGTCAACAGCAGCATCCCTCAAGACCAAGATGGCATCATCGCCATCAAACTGAGAGACCTCGTGTCCGACTTTGACGCCGGCGAGATCTTCTTCGGTGTACTGGAGTGCCTCCCTAGCCTGCTGTTCTTGCTGCTCCAGCTGCTGTCGCGTTTTCTCGGCTTTTGCAATCTGCTTTTGGCGCTTCTTGCTACCGCCCTTGAGCCAGGCCATGTCGTCTGCCTCGCCGGCCGCATCGGCAAGACCCAGACCTTTGAGTTTCTGGTCGCGCTGAGCCTTCTCGCGCTCCTTTATCAACCTCGCCTTCTTGGCATCTCGCGCCTTCCTCGCGTCCTGCTCTGCCTGGTGTTGCTCCCAGTTGCCAGACGCTGCATCCTGACGGGACTGGTAGGTGCTCCCGAGCTCGTCGTCCGAGTCGGTGTCGGCCTGGGCAGCCTTGAAGGCAGGGCCGGCCGTTGCGGTGGATGGGGCATTGGGCGAGGGCAAGAGGGGCATGCCCATGGCGGCGCGTATCTTGTTGGCCTCTGCGATGGCGAGGGCGTTGGCCATGGTGACGGCGGGCTCGGGGGCGAGCGGGGGAGAGAGTGAGGTTGGTGCAGGGCAGGAGGATTGATTTATTACCATTTCACGGCGAGGCGGGCACCGAGCCCAACGCAAGGCACGTGACGCGGACCGAGCGCCGCCATTAGGCTAGCCCCATGAGGGACTAGCGCGGGCCTCTAAATAATTTTCTGGAGAGCCTCACCGGCCTCCTCTCTTCAACCACCTGTGCCAGACTGTCCCGGCCACCCCCCTCCGGGTGTGCTCGGTCGACGGGCTGGCAGTTCGTCCCACCCATGGAGCCATCAAATCCCCATGATGTCAATCTTCCGGTCGACAGGTTGAAGAGCAAGTCGGCACGCTCTCGCAGCGCCTGAATTCGCCGCGAGGTTGGAGTTCGGTGACGGAGACGTGCCAGGGCGACTGATTCCTGATCCTTTTGCTGAGGCCGTCGGCCGGTGAAGTCGGGGACAAACCCAGTCCAGCCTACATGCACTCAGGTATTGTCAAACGCACTGCAAAGGGTACAGAGTCGTGTCCAGTGTCTATTGTCTAGTCTCTCGTCTCTCATCTCGGCCCTCACAGCAGCTTCAGCGTGCCCGTCACGGCGTCTACCATGCTCTTCGGTGCCGGTCCTATGCCCAGCACTGTGGCACTCCCACTCGCTATCTGTGTGCGTCCAGCATCGTGTATAATGTGTGCGCACAAGCCCAGACTTATCGCCTGAGCATGCAGTGTCTGCAGCCCTTCCTCGCTCTCCACCCTGAGAGCCACCTTCATCTGTCCGTAGCGCTCCCAGCGTTTCAGTATCGGCGAGTCCGGCGAGGCGCGAAGGAAGTGCTTGTAGCAGGCAAGCGTCGCGTGTCCGCATTGTGCAGCGATTTTGCCTTGACGGCGCCGTCAGTCTCGCGTCGAGGGAGCAAATGCTGCCAGAACATGCCTTTTGTCATGCCCAGGTCCGTTCGCACCACCAGGACAAGCTTGCATTCTTCATTGAGCGATCCGAATTCGCTCAACGCCTCGTCGTCCTCGTCGCTCTCGTCTTCGAGCCCATCGTCTTCGTCCAACTTTCCCGCTACGGGGACTGGGCTGCCGCCGAACAATCCAAGCGATTTGCCTTGGCCAATGAAGTAGCCCGTGACGCCAGCGACGAGAGCGCAGGCTATGGCTATGCTAGCAGTGGTCGGGGCAGGATGGTCTTGCATGGTGAGTGGTCATGGACTGCGTGACTGCGTCACTCGAGTGTCCCAATCGAAGCGGGCACGGACCACGCCTGGCTCTTTTTCATCTTGCGGACCTCCGAGACGCGTGATTTCCTCCGCCTTCTGTCGTCCACAATGCCATCGACTATGGCGCCTCCATGTCGATTGCTCTCGACGCATATCTGTGTTCCCCGACCGGCCGGGCGCACCTTCTGCACGTCGCCTCCCTCCCTCGCAAACCGTGGCTCTCACCTCCCCAAACACGTAGTCCCCAAGGGCGCCAGCATACCGACGTATCCACACGGAAAATCGCTGCTGTACAAGCAGTCAGATCGAGGCCTATACGGCGGCCAGCGCATACAGTTCGGCAACAATGTGTCGCGCAAGACCGAAACCAAGACGCGGCGGAAATGGTATCCAAACGTACTGCGAAAAAGCTTGTACTCAATCACGCTGGACAAGAAGATCAAGCTGCGAGTTACCTCCAAGGTGCTGAGGATAATCGATCGCGAGGGCGGCTTGGACGAGTATCTGCTCAAGGAGAGCGAAAAAAGGTTAAAGGAGCTGGGCCCAATCGGCTGGAATCTGCGATGGACGCTCATGCAGACACCCCAGGTCATCGAGCGGTTCAGGAATGAAGCCAAAGAATTGGGCATATCGCAGGAGAAGATTGATGAGCACTGGCCCGTGACGCCTGCGTGGAAGTTGGCGCGACTACAGAAACAACAGCAGCTCCAAGAGGAGCTCGTGGGGCTTGAGCAGGAAGAAGAGCGAGAGGGCGGAGGATTGGCCTTGGAGAGCGCTGAGCTAGCGGATGAAGTCATTGAGGAGGTAATTGAGGAACGCATGGACGGTACAGCGAAGCCCACGAAAGCACAAGAATCATCGAAGCTGTACTGAGAATATTCTTGTGTTTGCGCTGAATGTATCTATATCTGTAACGTTATATCGAATCAATTGACCGACAGACTGCGACGCTAAGATAGATGTCGCAGTTCTCTGCATCAAAGTACAATGGATGCACCTCTCCCTTTTTTTCCCCTCTGCATGCCTGCTGCGAACGAAATCATTGTCTTCTTCGAAGATCCGATGAGCAATTTCCATAAGTGAGACGTCATGTTTATTAATGCAGAGTGGCAGCGACATAATCCTCTCCGCCCCGCGCTGCCACCCCAAGCATCCAACACCAACTCGGCGACATCTGCTTCAACATGCCAACCGCGCTTGTAACCGGAGCCAACTCGGGCATTGGCAATGCGCTTGCTCATATTCTTATCAAAGAGGTGTCCTGGTCGCCTCATCTTCTCGCATGGAGCCGTACTGACCCACGCAGGGTTACAGAGTCATTGGCGCCGACATCATTATTGGTGAACACATGAAAGATCTTGGCTGCGAAACCATACAGCTCGATGTTGCGTCGCCTGAATCCATCAAGGCGCTTGCTGAGAAGGTGGGGGGCGAGCCTATTGACCTACTTCTCAACGTTGCGGGTACACAATTTCCTACTCCCCCGGACCGTCATACCAGTCTGATAAAGCTTAGGTGTCATGAAATCACCCACCGAGGACACGCTAGACACTGTAGGTTATGATACGCTGCACCATACGTTCACGATCAATGCCTTTGGGCCGTTGCTTCTGACCCAGGCCCTTCTCCCCAATGTGCTCAAAGCATCACAGCCTCGCATAGCCGTCATGAGCAGCCGAATGGGAAGTATCGCAGACAACGATTCGGGTGGTCAGTACGCATATCGTGGTTCAAAGGCAGCCGTCAACGCCTTGTTCAAGTCTCTGGCTGTGGATCTGAAGGAGAAGAACGCCACTGTACTTCTTCTGCACCCAGGCATCGTCAAAACCAATCTAGGCGGCCAGGGGGCCGAAGCTCCCGTAGCCGCTGAGCCAGATGTTGCGGCGAGCGATTTGTGGAGAGTGTTGATGAGCAAAGGCTTGGAGAGTACCGGGCGATGGTATCACCGGAATGGTGACGAGTTGCCTTGGTAGGAGGCTTGTCAACGTGAGCAGCATAACAATCCCTGTCTAGCTGAAGACACCCAAACGATCCAATCAACGCAAAGGCAATGCATGAACACGAGCACGTACAGCCCCTAGAGGAAGAGAATACATACTCGGCGTCCCAAATTGCCCTTTGCCCCCACAACTGTATGTGGGTTTCAGCTACCTTCGTTAGTTGCTTCGCATCCAAGTTTACCCACCTTTCTGTTTTTCTTTTTGCCCCCCAGCATTTGACCAGCGTCTCATTCCTGCTCCTCTTTCATCTACCCTCAACATGTCGTTTCTTCCAATAGCCAAAGCCCAATCTCTCTTTTCCACACAGGCAAAGCCTTCGTTGATCAGCCTTCCCGTTGAAATCCGTCTACACATCATCACGCTCATCTTTACCGACATTTCACCGCCGCCACGACTACTAGTCGGCCAATCTGCAGCCTTAGTCCCACAGTTATGCCTCATGAATCATCAACTTAGTCGTGAAGCACTACCAATCTATATCCAGTCCGTCGAATACTCGCCTGCGAGCCACGGGAGCTTCGCATTCCTCTCCCAATGGCTCGATCACCGACCCGGAGGACACGGATACAGATATGTACGAGCCTTGGATCTAGAGGCACTTGATATTAGGGCAGAGGACGCTTCTTGGGCGCTTGAGCACATTGCTAGGTGCAGGAACCTCAAGAAGCTCATAATGAGGGTTGATTGCCGAGAGGTGGCTTGCGCTTTGCCCATTGAGACAATCGTTGATATATTTCACCTTGACGAATTGCTCTCCCTTGGCGCTCTTCGCATGTTGACTATAGTCGTCTTGGATGCAACTCATATGCTGCCTCCTGATCCACTCGAGTCATTTCCCGAGGCATCGCAAAACAGGACGACGTAGGTGGCAAGTGGAGTGGTGGTGCAAAAGAGAAGAACAAGGACTAGAAGACTGTACAACGTATATCTAAATGGACAGAGTGTGGAAGCGGACATTCGAATGTGGCTGCAGGGCCAATTTGAGAAAATGGGGAGGGATGTCGAGTTGCTTGGCAGCGGAGGAAAGGGTGAATAACCCAAACATGTGTATCAAGCCATGTAACGTTACGAACATTCTCGAACTTGATCGACTCTCCAGGCGGGAATTTGCCTAGGGGCGCTGGTGTCAGAACGTGGCGATTTCGCAGCCCGTAAGAGCCTGCTTTGCTCTTATTTGGCTATCTACGACAGTGAGGCCCTCTAACCTTCACTGCAGCCTAGACTGACATGACGAAGTCTATTGACGACGTGCTTGCGCGCCGGTGCCCACGTGACCACGTGCCCTGGGGTAAACAAGCACAAGCACCATAACCTCCCCGTATACCCTCGCCAGATCTCCCACAACGCCACCACCAAAATGGCTGCGCCAGCACGAAACTATTCCGACGGCGAGCTCACGACCCAACTTTAAAATCTCAACACCCTTGGTGCGAATCACTACTTGGTGCGAATCATTTCTTGGACATCTTACAATAGGACAACTGGTTTCCTGCGGAGGATAAGCTGCCAGAAGCGCTTCGCGCCTCATTTGGATCAAACGACATTGAATTACCTCAGTTTGCGATGCAAATCTGCAGCTTCCACCAGAGGCAGATCTTCGAAAGGAATTGCGTATCGCTCTGAGCAAAACTTCGGAAGTTAACCGCCTGCCTTCAACCGGAAATCCAGCACACGACAAGATATCACGGATGTATCACGGATATATAGCGGCTCTCACAATGGATCGTCGCATGATCTGATTACATAGATCTGAGTCACTGTTGCTGTATATATACTCGTTGATCTCCGTAGACATACAATCAACTCAGTCAACA
>ML996408.1:0-13356 GCA_010093805.1 Polyplosphaeria fusca | reverse complement strand
ACCCAGTATGGCGATACTCAACGCAGCCTACAGGACAGCTTCTACGGGGCACCCGTACAAGCTCAGTCAGATCCGTTTTCAGATGGTTGATGGATTGTAGTATTACAGGTGGATTCGAACCCGGGGTGTTTCCCCTCAGTGATTGATATTTGACGTTGAGCCAAGCATATAGCTGAAACAGATGGCGGTCTCACCTATTTTTACTAGCAAGCTACATAATCCTTGGCTATTTCCCGGGCCTCCCGGGCCTCCCGGGAAATTGTTCCCGGGACGGGAGGCCCGCCCGTTGCGAACCCTGCCGCGGTGGGGATCATCCGAGAACTTGGACCCAATCACTATGCTGCTGCTGAGCTCAGCGAACTGTTCTGCAACCCACAGATGGGCGCGGGACTAAGACGCGCAAACCGCGATTACTCGGTCTCGGTGTCGAGAATGTCCGAGTATTTCGCAGGGAATGGATACCAGTTACCGCAGAGTCCTAAAGACGGGCTTTATGCTCATGCACACGGCGTTCCGTTCTTGGAATACCTCGCACAGAATAGCGCAGCTGCGGAACAATTTAATACGTTCATGACGGCGACAAGAGCAAGGAAGAAGTTTTGGGTCGATTTTTTCCCGATCGAGAGATTGCAGGTCGCTTCGGATGAAGATGTTATGCTTGTTGATATGGGTGGCGGACTGGGTCATGACTTGGTCGAATTCTCTGCAAGAAAACTGGATCCTGGACTTCCAGGAAGACTTGTACTTCAAGAGCTGCCTAGGGTCATCTCCAAAGTTCCGTTTGAGAAGAAGGATATCTTTACCGCGCAAGAGCACGACTTTTTTTGCCTCAGCCCCAGGTTCACGCTCGGGCGTATTATCTGGGGAACATATTGCACGGGTGGAGCGATAAGGAATGCATTAGAATTTTGGCTCATATACGCGACGCCATGAAGCCAGCGTACTCGGTGCTCTTGATCAATGAGCTGGTTTTACCGGACGCTGGCTGCCCATTTTGGAGTGCGGCGTTTGATGTAACGATGATGGCTATGGTGTCGGGGATTGAGCGTACAAAGCTGGAGTGGCAGGAGCTGCTGAGCGCGGTTGGTGGCCTCCATGTGGAGAAGATTTGGCCACTTGGTGCCATCGGAGAGAGTGTGATCGAGGTCGTCCGGGTGGACTGAGTATAATGCGGAATGGTTAGTATATCATAGTAATGCCACATACTTGTAGTATTATGTGCACTTGAAAGTTTAGGCGTATAAGTTCGTCGATAACATTCTTACAGGCTTTATCTTTTCCAAACCAAGCGGGCGACTCGACCTTTAGCTCCAGACGCCCAACACACAGCACCGTCCACGCACTCGACTGCATCGAACGTCCCATTATCAAACGTATGCCAACTCTTGCCGCCGTCAAATGTTACGTCTGAACCAGAAGTCCCCACAGCAACGGCAGCCTGTTTCTCCACGTGGATCCAGCTCACCCCCGAGCGATAACCGCTGGGAAAGCTCTTCGACTTGACCCAAGATCTTCCGCCATCCTGGGACCACGCAGCATTATCGCCAGTCCCGTTGGGCTTCGTGTAGTCTCCGCCCACAGCAATCCCATGCTTTGCATCGCGGAAACGGACAGAGAAGACGCCCGCAGCTTCTCCGCCTACAATGGAGCTATTGGCCACGTCCCAATCATGGCCATCGGAAGAAAAAAATATGCGACCTGGGTCAACCCCACCAGACGCAATGTACCATCGCCCAGCTGCCGCTTCGATGCACGTGCCCGAGGCGGCGAAACCAAACTCGCCTTTCAGCGCTGCGGCCATGCCAGCGTCACTGACGATTGCCCAGCTCGACCCGCCATCCCAGGTCTCGACGAGTCTAAATTTTCCATTGACCGGATCACTCATTGCCAGGCCGTGCCTCTTGTTCTCAAACGCCATGCAATCGTAAAAAGCCTCCTCTTCATCATTCACAAAAGTCGCTTCCCAGCTGTTGCCGCCATCATGCGTCGCGAAGATGCGCGACAAATTGCCTTCGCCAATGGAGAGCACGACGGCGTGTTTGCTGTTCCATGCCTGTATGTCGCGAAATTCGAAGTTCGTGGCGTTCTCGGGACTGAGTGGGGGCGAGAGGTCGGTCCAACTGGTACCACCGTCGCAAGTACGGAGGACAGTGCCGTTGGTGCCTGATACCCAGGCGATTTCACTGGAGATGGGGGCGAGGCCGCGAAATTGTTGGGTGTTATGTGTTGGCCGAAGTTTCCAAGATAGATCCGAAGAGCGGAGCTGGTGGTCAACGTTGGGATGGCCAACCACTGTTTGTGGTAGCAAGAGCACCGCGACGGCGCTACATAGGCTCAAGGCGAACCCCATACTCTGGCATGTGGGAAATGATTGGGAGAAGGAGGAGGAGAACAATAAGTGCGCAAATCGCGGGACGGGAGGCTGGATGGCTACCCCACTTTGCCATTTGCGACAACGATTGGCCTTTACCTAACCATATGAGGCAGGTGAAATTTTTCTCCGCTCTTATTATCCTCACGAACACCATGTCAGTAGTGGTCCAGGCCAAGAACACCGGGCAAGTCTCCTCGAACAGTCTGTTCAAAATGTTGACAAAGACTTTGGCGTAGCAGCATCAAGCATAACACTTGATGCGTGGTAACATTTGACGACGTAATACCATTTATTACTATCAGTGGGCTTTTAAAAGTCCGGGCTTGAAAGGTTAAACTTCTTTACAATCTTTAACAGTAGCTACTGCTAGCTCGTCTCTTCTATACTTTCATAAGATACATCTATGCAACTCTTTCCATTTTCGTTTGGTATGGATAGAGGCGCAGACGCAAGCTCGCTATCATCAGTCCCCCGCACAGCCACAATCTTCAGCCTTGCGTTTTTGCTGGTAGCCTTGCGCTAACTACTTTCAGCCTTGCGCTATCGAGGGCGGCCTTAACTTCAGCTGAACCAACATTGAGCTGGCTCTCTCTACCACCTCTACAACGCCAACATGGAGACCTTCGCCACTATTGGGTTGGTTGGCAATCTAGTGCAGTTTATCGACTTCAGCTGCAAGCTGTTTGAGCAGGCTGATCCGATCTATCGTTGGCGTTCGGGAAACGCGCAGGATCTCGAAACAATCGCCGAAAATCTACAAAACCTCAGCCTTATCCTGAAAACAAACGCGCAAAATTGCGATCAGGCCAATGTACCCACTCTACGCAGAAATCTTCCCGGGAGCAAGCCTCCGACAACTCTGGAAATCGAAAGTCGACGCGAAAAGTTGACTAAGGGCTGCCAAGCCGCCGCGGAGGAGCTTCTCTCAGCCTTGCACGATCTAAGAGCGAGGAAGACCATGTCGAAGTCGGGTAGCTTCCGTAGCTCGCTCAAATACGTGTGGCGAGAGGGGAGAATCAACGACATGGAGAAGCGATTAGACGCCTATCGTTTACAGGTTGCCTTTGAACTACAAGTGCTGCAAAAGTAGGCCGATCATGCATCCTAGCTTGCAGCTTTGAAACTCAGCTAATGACATCCAGAACGCAAGGTGACGAGGCTTTCGAGTTCTTAGAAGCTTTTCAGAAGCAAAGTTACCGTTTAGGGGTCGTGATGACGGAAGAGATCGGGAATCTGAAAAACGAAATGCGACACGCTTTACAGCAACTGTCGGTCGAATTAGAGCGCCAGTCTCGACAGCAAACATCGGAGAAGCATAGCCAGAACGCCGGAGAGTCTCAAACTTCAGTAAATGTTGCATCGCTTGCAGGCCACCTCGTGCAGGCCGGAGAATCTTGGAGCTTCGTGCCAGCGACATTTGCGATATTGAGTGCCCTCAGATTCGCAGATATGAGCCACCGCTATGCAGGCATTCGAGAGGCGCACACTGGAACATATGAATGGGCTTTCTCTAATCACTTCTCCAATTGGTTAGAGTCTCCAGATTCGTTGTTCTGGGTCACAGGAAAGCCCGGCAGCGGTAAAAGCACGTTGATGAAGTGTCTTGTAAACGATCATAGGACAACTAGCCTGCTTCGGACATGGTCAGGGGAGGACCATCCCATTATTGCGAGCTACTTCTATTGGATCAAAGGCAACGATATTCAGAGATCACAAGAGGGTCTGTTACGATGCTTGCTTTACGACTACCTTCGCCAGTGTCCAAAAGTACTACCAACCTTGTTCCCAGATACGTGGGCAACTGCACAAGCATCAATCAAACAGAATCAGCCACTAGAAATTGAGTGGCGAAGGGACGATTTACTCCAGAGCTTCAGTCGACTTGCGGCTCTCGATACGGCCCATGCCCACCTTTGCTTGTTCATTGACGGCCTCGACGAGTATCAGGGAGACTATCAAGAGCTTGTTGAGACTATAAAGACCCTCTCCCTTCTGAAGGTGAAGCTGTGCGTGGCTAGTAGGCCCTGGAATGTCTTTCAAGAGGGATTCAATAGCGTAAAGAGCCTCCAAATGCAGGATCTTAACGCGCCAGACATCCGAATCTACGTCAAGGATAAGTTATTCCAGCGAAAGGATGTGCAATATCTACGGGCTACGAATACCGATATGGATGCTATTATTCGCGACGTTACTGAAAAGTCGCACGGTGTGTTTCTTTGGGTATATCTTGTGGTCCGATCACTAATCGAAGGTCTGCGACACTCGGATTCGATGATAATGCTTCACAAGCGTTTACGAACATTCCCTAGCGACTTGAATGACTTCTTCCGTGATATACTAGCATCTCTGGATCCAATATATCGTAATAAGACGGCGCAGACGTTTCAGATGACACTCGCGTCATCTGATCCTCGGTTACGTGTCTTAAGCAACACTCCATCGCGTCTGACAACCCTTACGCACTGGTATCTCGACGAACTGGATGAGTCACCCGACTTGGTCCTCTCAATGCCACGTCACGGTGTCGATGCACGAACCATTGTCCAATACAGTGATGCAGCAAGAGAACGCATCAATGATCGATGTAAAGGTTTACTCGAAATGACACCGAAACGTTATGGCATCATGAAGACTGAGAAAGGGACGACGTTTGTAACGTATTGGTCACACGTGGATTTCCTACACAGAACAGTGGCGGACTTTCTCGAAACCAAGGACATTCAGCAGATGCTCGATGAGTGGCTGGATGATGATTTCGACATTTGGTCCTCAATTTGTCGCGCAAGCTTAGCTGAGACCAAAGCCACCATTGGCTTCGCCAGAGATGCAATACAAGAAAATGCGACAATGCCTGCGGTACTTCAGTGCCTAAGCACGGCTTCCATCTTCGAAAAGACGCGTGGGAGTACTCTGCAGGAACATCTGGATGAGCTTGAGGTGGTGTTGAATCTTGCAAACAAGCCCATATGGGAAAACCTTGGTCTCACCTCTTTTGGCGCATTGGCTATGCACTTCGATCTTTTGATCTATGTCAAAATCTGCTCAGAAAGTGAGCCATGGTCTCAGAGTCGGGACGCGAAACTGGAGCTCTTGAAGGGCAACAAGTGGATGGGCGCTTCACGATACGGACTCACGCCGGAAATGACTTGTCTCATTCATTCTATTGGTCTACCCGTTTTGATCGATTCCGGTTATCAGCGACTGCTCCTCAAGTACTCGATGAGACCCTGGAATGACGAAGACTTCCTCGCAATGGTACAGTCGCTATCCACAACAGCATACTTTGGATTGACATTCGACGGTCGCTTTATCGCACCGAGATTCCACGGCCGCCTTGTAGACATAATAGGCGAGAGAGAAGTTCAAAAAATGATCACCTCTGGATTGGGAGAGCCTGGAGAGGAATGGTACAGGTGGAAAAAGCTGAAGGAGAAGGAAATGAGACCAACAGCTAGACGGCGCCACATCAGGTATTGGCGCCGCACCATTTACTCTCTCAATCGTAAAATGGAATGGCTCAACGATCATACGGAATACGTTTTGCTTCTTATATTTCGAGATTTGCGAAACAAGAATCCTCAACGAGCCTCCCAATGATTGATGGGTCAAAAAGTTAGGTAGGCATGTCATTAAGAAAATACCGAGCCGTTTCAAATATATGTTATTACTTTAGGTGTGGATGTTTTAAGCTACTGTATTCTCCACGCTTCTTGCTACTCGAACGAGAATTTCATTGCAGCAAACCTCACCAATTCATCAGGGCATCCTGTTCCAATGCCACTTCCGGAAATGAACGATCAAGCGGATGCGCCACAGAGCTAAATACTGCATGCTCTGGATCTGTGGGCTCGCAGGGTCTAGAGCCAACCGCTTGAGTGGGCTACGTAAACAGGTGATACAGCGCTAGAATTCTATTCGTTTAAAGTTGGACAATGCGAGATAATGCGCGGTGGCTGCATGCACTAACCGGATTTTTGGTTGTTTGACCAAATTGCGCCAAGCCGGTGCCTCGTTGGGATTGGGGGCCGGGCAGTGCAATTGATCGGTATATCTACCCCACCTGGCCAAGAATTTCTGCTTAAGCCCAGACAGACCTTTGTACCACATTTTTCTAGACCGTACTATTTTGTGCCGTCTTACCTTCCCACAAACATTTGAGGTTCACTTGTAGCCTAGCCTGGCTATGTACAGGACCCTCACAACAAGCTTATAACTATAAATCATCCTTGCTAGCCAGCGACATCCTCACTCTTTTCCTTCTGAACGCTCTCCAAGATTATTTGGCCATGGGTCTCTTTAGCAGACGCAAGCAGCAGGTACTACTTCCTTTCACCGCGACAGAGCTGAGGAGTTTTCTTCGTCTGGGCAGCATCTCTCTGCCGTCGTAGAGATACCACCGGGCTGATCTCTTACAGCCCGAGAAACAAAACTCCAGCGCGCAACTACAAAATCATTCCGCTTCACCCTCCACTTCCGAATTACCCAACAAATTGAAAAAGCCAGAGCGGGCGCCCTACGAGCTCAGCGGGCAGTCTTCGGGGACACTTTATAATGGCAACGACGACGCTGAGACGGCTGCGAAGCAAAAAATCATGCTGGAACTCCAGCTTGCCCGCCAGCGTACATACATCCGCGATCTCGAGGCAAGGGAGATGAGCATGAAGCAGACTGTGGCGTTCTCGACGCAAGCGCAGCTTGGGATCCCGCAAGAGTTTGTCGATTTGTCGACGGTCGAGGGAAATTCATCTTATCATGCGCCAGAAGTAGTGGTCGGAGGAATGGATTTGGTAGATAGAGCCAGCGGCGGATACAGTCACAGTGGAAGCGGTGCCTTGATATCACAACACGATGGTGCTCCAACTCAACATCACGAGTCACCGACCTTTCATCATGCCACCCCGCAGCAACATCAGCAGTCGCAACCACCTCGGCCCCAGTCCCCGAGTGTGGACTTTGCCAAAATATTCGCAGCCATCTCCACCCTCCCCTGGTCGAAGGCTTTCGGCTTGCTCGCGGAAAACAGCTCAAACCCGGGGTTGGTGCTGGTCCTATTAGCTCTACTCTATTTCACCTACTCGATCATTATGACACGCGCCATGTACCTGTTGCTCGCGTTCGTTATCAGCATAGCGGCGTACACTGGTCACAGAATCTTCTTCATCGCCAAGCAAGCCGAAGTGCACAACGAGTACATGCGCTCGATTGCGCCGAACTTGCAGACAATAGAAGCTGTACCCCCGAATATCAACAACTCGAGATTATTACTACCCCCGGGGGTTAATCGGGTGGATGAGTTGAATTGAATTGTTTTGAGATTACGATAAACGAAATGGGTGGGCATTATCCTTATAGCTGATTATGCGCCGTTCTTACATAAAGTATCGTGGGTCTGAAGGACAAGCTAGGGAGGCGCATCCAGACGAATACTAAGTTACTTTATATTTATAAATCGAGGAACTCTAATTCAAGCTTTGTAACCCAATCATGATGCTGAACACAGTAACCTTGAATGATCTCATAAGTGGACTGGGCCGCAGGCGCTGCATGCTGGCGGTAGTCCGGGCGCATAATGGCTCACAATCGTATTCTTCGAGGCAAAATCCTTGCACGCTGAAACAGGGACCTATATGTCACTTATCAGCCTCGGAGCTTACCTTTACGCATTGCTTTTGATCAGATTCAAGCTGCCTCCGCTTCTGCCCCGCTGTCCAAACACTATCACCTCGATAAATTTCAACTTCCAGCCGCCGTTTACCCTTTCGAGATGTAAGTCCATAAGCTTGTAAACGTACATGTATAATCGAAGTCTGATAAGTCTAAGTGTGAGTTTCACACTACTATCAAAGTCACGTTCGACGCGCAAGGCAATAGGCGGACGCAGAGAGTGAGAGAGCAGAGAGACTGCGAGCGCACAACCTGTCGTACATCTATGCGATACGTTCTGCCCACGAATACTCCGAAAAGTTCCTCGAGCTAGCGTTCAGCACTCTAGATGAACCATGGCTATAAGGAGTAGATAAATGTCGACGGGTGAGATTGATTAGATGAATACATTGCGACTATTGGTATTACTGCATATCTATTCCTTTATGATACTTGATCTCCGCATTTCAAGCCATGTCTGAAGTTTATGTAAAGCAACTTCATCGTGATCCTGCGCCGAATGTGTAAAGTCTTCATCGATCCGTCCGGGGGTACCGGCAGTAATGAGGTCACAACCAAATGGCTGGCAAGAACCGAAGTCGATGACGACAGACGTATCGTTTTCGTCGATCATTATGTTCATAGGTGTAAGATCGTTATGGGCTAATCCAAGTGAGTGTAGATGCTTAGCTGCTGATTTTATCTCGCTGATGCATCTCTCGACGTTGAAGCCTCGCATGTCGCTCTCTAGCCGCTCCTTTAATGTCATGGGATACCGATATAGAACGATGCTGACAATAAGTCCACGTCTGATTAGACAGCCATGATAATGGATAATGTGTGGATGTGGGTTACGTCGCAGGAGCTCTAGTATCTGAACTTCCTGTAATATAAGCCTCGGTAGCAGTACCGTACTAATTAAATCTTTTTGCAGTTTTGGACCTTTTAGAAAGACGCTACCGCCGACTGGCATTGTAAAGGGCGTGATATTCCATGGTGCATGTGCCTTGGGAAACACGTCTCCATCTGGAAGCTGCTCTAAGCTTTCCTTAATGTCCGTCGGGGTCAGATCGAACTTTCTGAGCCTCGATTGGCCAAAGTATGCAATGTGTTCATTACTAATGAATCCAAACGACGAGTATAGGAATACTGGATTGCCGTCTTCGTCGTCGTCCTCGGAGAACGCTTCGGACAAAGGGGAAAGATCTCGGGCAGATGGGGTTGACAACGCTTGGCTAGCTTTGACTCGAAACGGTAGAGTGGAGCAGTAGTGTATAAAATATGTAACGGAGTCGTACTAGGCGGAAGCTTCGTTAGCGGCGGATGCCAGACGGGATGTGGTGAAGTTGTACCGGGCTCCTTGTAGGCTTCAGCTCTCTCCATAAGGAAAGTATCCGCTCGCGCAGGATCCCAGTGTAGTCCTGTCAAGTGGTGTTGGATCGTAGGAAGGACCTTCACTGTCGCGAGATCTGAAGGACTGTCAAACAGCGGCTGGCGCTATTTGAGGCCCATGCGCCGGCTCCAGAGCCGGGCCGGGCCTAGCCGCGTTGTGTCAGCCACAGACTGGGCTGGGTGCACCGCCACAAAATTAACCAGCTACGCTTACATGTGATGTACAACCTCGAGGAGCAACATGTTACGCGAGGAGCAGCTCAAAAGACGCGCCAACGGGAGCAAGCTCGAGTTTAGTGACAATTGCCATTAAAACGAGAGGCAGGCTGATCAGTGGAGTAAGAATGATCAGTTGGAACGTTATTTTTCGAACCACATAAGTTAGTACCAAACTCCTCAAATGGTAGCTCTTGTGAACCTAGCCAATGCTGGCTTAGTGTGTCCTTCTAATGCTCCTTCGCCAGGCGTAAGGTTACGGGAAAAGAGGATGGCCGGAACTTTGAGTTAAAATAAGATCATGTGCTATCTTTGAGCGGGGAAGCCGATCGGCACTATCCTTACAGCCGATAATAGCGTCTTCCTACATAGAACATCGTCGGTCGAGCGCAACCATTTTGCTGGCCGGCACGGTCGTTGTTGGTTACCAGAGGCCGAACGGCACGATCGTTATTGGTTACCAGAGGCCGAACGGCATCCTCGTGGCAGCTACTATGATAGGTTCGCGAGGCGATGCGACACATAAGTAAAGCAGACATCTCCAACAGCATTCGTGGGCACCATCAGTTCCATCCTATGGTAATTTACCCCGCAGTCGACATTTTCTACCATCATGGCCTCCCAATCAAACAAACCATACTCCTTTGGAGTCATACTATACCCTGGCTTTCAACTCACTGATGTCAGCGGCCCACTCGATATTCTCAATGTTCTCTCAATGCGCGTTCCGTTATCTTTGACCCTTCTGGCCGAAACTGCGACACCCATTTCTACCTTGCCAGACCCGTGGCCTGCCAACATGGACATGCCCGCTTTCGGCGCATCTCAGACACTCACAGCGACTCAGACCTTTGCGAATGCTCCGCAATTTGACGCTCTCTTGGTGCCTGGCGGCATGGGCTGTTTCGATCCGAACGACAAGGGCCGGCCGAACCCGAAGAACCTGAACCCCGTTGTGGACTTTGTCAAAGCCCAATATCCTGGGCTAAAATACCTGATCACCGTATGTACAGGATCGGCAGTGACGTCTCTGACGGGCTTGCTGGACGGCAAGCGCGCGACGACGTTCAAGGGAGCCTTGCCGGTGTTGGCCAAGTGGCGCCCGCAGGTGCAGTGGGTGCCGCGCGCAAGATGGGTTGTCGATGGAAATATCTGGACGAGTTCGGGCGTAAGCTCGGGTATGGATGTCGCATTCGCATTTGTAAAAGAGGTGTATGGAGAAGAAACTGCAGCTGCCATTGCGACGTGGATGGAGTATGTCAGGCATGAGGATGGGGACGTTGATCCATTTGGCATTGACGTGTAAATGATCATGGAATGAAAGCGTTTACCGGGACGTTCTATTTTATTGTCATGAATCTTACTTAGGTTATCTTCAGAGCAAGTTCAGTGTTCGTCATCACCAATACTCTTGCCATTGCAAACATCCTGCTAACCCAGCCACTCTGTCCAAGATGGCTTGAATGTTCCTACCCAAAACTCCGTCCCATATTTGTCCTTGAAAGTATAGGCCAACAGTGTGCTCAGCATAATAGCGAAAATACCGATACCCGAGAGGAACTCATCAGCAGCACCATTCAGGCCGGTGAACTTGCGCGGATAATGAGAAAAGCGGCCTACGAGGAGAACGCGAAATAAAAGTTGGTAAGTGAAAAGGCCACCCCAGAAAACCATCAAGCCACTTTCCACTATAGCGTCGACTCCCCAAATCAGCAGTCCGATGATCATCAGTGGCTCTTTCTCGTACCAAGGTACCCGCTGCCAGAGACGACCGGGCAGAAGAAAGCCATCCCAGCCAGTACAAATTTGAAACAATGCAAAAGTAAACACTATGAATGCATATAAAAGCGAACATGGGCCGATTAAGAATGGGGCCCTCTCGACTGCAAGTATACTCGCTGTATAGGTTGAAACACGGGAGTAGTTCGTTATAAGGCGCTGCATCCACCCTTTTTCGGCGTTTCTGCGCACGAACTCCAGAAAGATTCGCGAATTTCCTACTAGCCTCCGAGACTTGAGAATGAGTATAGTAGGAAGGATAGCCAAGGAGAACGACGCAACGATGGCCAGTCCTGGTCCATGGTTACCGGGTATAGTATAATCGAACCATCCTCCTTTACCGCAATCGTCCATGACCGATCTTAGGATTGGCAATACCAAGAATGTGATGATGAGCATTGAGATGGGTAGAGACAGAATCATCGTGATCAACACCCCCCCACAGGCGAGGTCGCTCTTCAGATTGATGGTTCTTGGTAGAGGGCATAGATTGAATTGGCCAGCGGCTCCTGCGGCCAACCGGAATACTTCTGGCACGAGGAAACCGAAGAGAAATAGAGCTGTATGAATCTGAGTGCATATAATACCCTGCATGGAGTATATTTTGACCGTCTGGGGAATAGTTCCGAGAAAGAATGCTAGCATGCTTAATCGCCAGGTCTGATCGATTGCGGAGCCAGGGTAGAAGAGTAATGCTGGTTGCTCGCCAGCTAGCAGAGGAGCTGCTTCTGGGTCAAATGTACCGTTGTGGATGACAGAAACTGTCGGTTCTGTAGGCTGTTCCGCGACATGATTATCGATAGATGGCCTTGGTCTATCAGTTAAATCAATGCTGCTGCGATTATGGTCACAAAATTGTCTAAGCAAAGACTCGGCAGTGCCATTCTGCGCTGATTGACCAGGAGGTGCAGCTTCCGTAATCTGTTCCGATTCATAAGGACTCTCTTCAATAGGACTTGATTGGGGGTTTTCGTTGGCCACAGAAGTTGTGTTCCTTGGATTTTCCGTGCGGACAGTGAGGGGTGTCAGGGGTAAGGGATCGTATGGAAGGGCATCTTGAAACTCCATCTCGTCTGTGGTATCTGGCGACTCTGGGCGCCCAGTAGAGAGGCCTGCTTGTTCCGCATTGTCGGTCGTCTCCCAAAACGCATTCTCGTCCAACCCAAAACGGTCGTACCAAACGTGTCGGGCTGCCGTTACTTTTGAACATCCTGCGTTGAGCCATAGTACCAGGAATGTGGTGACCATCCAAAAGGCATCAAATGCGCAAATCAATGGGCAACATCGGACCATAGCGCGGTATCCATATGGTAGTCCTGATACGCGACCAGTAGGTTGAGCAATAACGGTCACCATCCATGCAATAAGCGGCCAGAAAGCGCTTTGCCAAGACACTGTATTTGGTGGCTGGCCTGGAGCAGCTATGTCTTGTCAGGTCACAAGCATACATGGCTGGACATTCCAGTTACTTACGCAGGGTGTCGTTACCCGCACCAATAGAGGGGCTCGACAGCACCGTCCCATTGTGAACGAAAAGTGGTATAATCATTCGCGTATACCGCCCTCATGAGACTTGTCTTCGCGGAAGTGGTGAAAACAAGGACGGCGTCCGGAAATGGTGGGGCGCACATGGTGTCGAAGGGCCCGCTGAGCGGCCGCTGAGCCGGCCGCCTCGCCCGATCGGGCAGCCGCCGCCGCCGCCGCCCCCGGATATCCACGCCCGCCGCCTCGCGGGCTCCGTGGATATCCCGCGATCTCGCGGGCCACCGCTGATTCGGCCGCTCACTCGCGAGGTACCGTATCGCTCGCTCCGCCCCGGTTGGCCCACTGGCCGTGGCGGTGCCGCTGACCCGCTATGTTACCTGTAAGTTACCGTAACGTCGCTCCCTCTGTGGTGTAGCCGCTGATTGATGGCCAGCGTCGCCGCTACACGCGTAGCGGGGAGCCTGTCT
>ML996406.1:0-13709 GCA_010093805.1 Polyplosphaeria fusca | reverse complement strand
CAAGTTACATAATCCTTGGCTATTTCCCGGGCCTCCCGGGCCTCCCGGGAAATCGTTCCCGGGACGGGAGGCCCGCCCGTTGCGAACCCTGATCACAGCCGAGCGTTTTCCTCTTGAATGAAAAAACCAACAAAGCAGGCCAACGATGGCTATTAAGACAAGAGGTCCGATAACGGCTCCAGCAATCCACGCTTTGGAGGACGATGGTTTAGGCGTTGTAGACGCGTTTGTTGACGAAATCGATGTGACCGAGGTCAATGAGGAAGTAGAGGTGGTGAACGTTGTTGTGTGCAACAACAATCCCGGAGTCAAAGTCGAAGATTGTTGAATTGATGTTGACGATGAGCTGACCTCATTCTTTTGCACAAGGAAGGCCGAGTCGATTTGAAAATTCTGTGTGACAAGCCCATTATTGCCGACAGCATTTTTGAGATAACAATTGAGATACCCAGATTCCATCGAAGCCTCATAGCTTACACCCGCGCAAGTGTCATTCTGTGCAGCGCACATACCCACACACGACGCCAGACTGTCCGCATTATATTGCTTGTAGTCATTGAATGGGTAATCCTGCCCACAATGCGTTTGGAATCCCCCACTTGTCTGCAATTCTTGAGATATCCCCTCACAATCCTCGTGGTTGTCGGTAGGCCAAACGGGCACTGCACTGTCCACCACGAACGTCTGCTGGAACAAAGAAGGTACCGCGTTCTTGAGGTAACAGTTGTCTGTGCCGTGAGCGGCAGAGGCTTCATAGACTACAGCTTCGCAGCGATGGCCTTGGATCAGATGGGAGTTCGCGCAGATGTTGACGCACTCAAGGAGACTCGATGCGGGTAAACGCTCACTGTCTGAGCCGGGAAGGTCGACGTTACAGGAGACGAAGAACTGTTGGATGGTTCCGATGTTCGGTGGTGAGGCTGAGGGGCATGGTGAACGGTCGCCGTCGCGCTTTCTCAGCTGCACTAAATTTCGCATTGTTCTTTCCCACATCTCTATATCTTTAATTCCCTTTACCGAGATTGTTCAAGGCAATAGCAGAGTACTTTGCAAGCTGTACCAGCGCAATCACCGCGCGAGCGTCCGTTTGCGCAGAAGAGAATATCTGAGCGGGGCGGGGTCTGCAGCGGTCTTAAGGCATCCAGGCCCCTGGGCGCAGTGACTTGTCATGCGCCAGCGAGAAAAGCACGGACAAAAAAACCACGGAAATACCCTCGACGTAAAGTTACCGTCATTCGCTATTTCCTGAAGTGTTTGCACAGCCGCAAGCTTGAATACATTGCGCCGTTTTGTGCTAGTCGAGACTGGAAATTCTTTCGATCATAAGTACTAACAGGGGTGGCGACGTTGCATAAATTTGCGCGCGACATCAGACACGCAGCTAGTAATAAACTCCAAGTGTCCTCGCGAGGCTTCTAAGCGTCGATAAATGCATCTATATATATGCTAGAGATGTTATGATTCAGAGGTTGTGTTACAGCAAAGGGACACTAGTTTGCAACGAAGCAAGGCTGGGAAGTGAGAAGCTAGGCTGGCGACGACGCAGATGTAATATGTGTAGCAGAATGTTGTGGAGCAGCTAGGAGTAGGTTCTGTTCATTTGCAATCCGAACAAAGGAACACGCGGTCGTACAGCGGAATCACCAAGCTCGACGTATTGCAGTGACAAGGAGCTGTCGAGCTTAGATGTCGAACCCGCAGTCAACGACCTATCAAGGTGCGCGATAATGCCTCCAACGTCATAGCACAGCGATGTCGTGACGCGAGCAAGTTTTTTTGGCGATGGCAGGCATGTTGGAGTCATGTTCCTATGGACGACAGACAGAAGCCGGAAGGCAGAGAGGCCCGCAACAAGAAGTGCCAATGTATTGTTCTCGCGATAAATCACATCTCATGTCGCGCGATTATGTCATGGACAAGGACGGAGTCATGAAGCGCTTAAGCTGTTATTGACAAAAGAGGAGCGAGGGAGCTATGGATTTGTTTGGTACTAAAGCTATGGAGAGCCCTAGAGGCGCAGGTGTTGAAGCCGAGCGTTTTTGAGGCTGTACCTCAATGAATATGTTCGTACATTCACAGCATTGCAGCCTCATCAATAGCATGGTCCGCCTACACTAAGTACACTTACTTTCGGTTTCGTTGAGTTCCTTAATCTTCTGCCTGTAATTACGTACTGTGAGCTCAGGGAACGACGCCATGTCGGATGAGGGAAGAGGGAGCGTGGGTGCGGAGCTTCCGCGTCGTCTGGCTGGGGTGCGAGTGTGAAGAGCTGGTGCAAGCTCCATCACCAGCGACGAAAGGTCTAGGCGAATTAGGAAATGGTACATGACATAAGTTGGTTTACGATACAGGGGGACAAGGATCCGACTGGTCGGGCACGGAAGAACTAGGAGCGCCGACGCTGGCTTGGCGGTCAGGGCATAAGCCAGCCGTGGAGACTTTCCCACAAGGGTCGCTGGGACGCGACTTCCCCTCTTTTTCAGCTGCCTCAGCATGATGCCACTCACTATCGTCTAAGGTCTTTCATCTTTCCATGACCCTCCATCACCGCACATGTTCACAGCTGCCTTTGCTCACGATCTACCTTGATGAAGCCATGGTCGACCCGGGCAGTGTCGTGGGCGCTGTGTCGCTAGGCATACAGGTCGCGCAAGGCTTGGCGAATTACTACTCCCACTTCAAAGCCTACGACGACGACATCACGCATGCTGTACAAAGGATTGAACGGCTATATGACACCACTTGCTGCTCTCGAGACGCCGCTTAGCAAACTTGAAATGAACAACGACACGGTTTCGGAAAACGTCCGAATTTCCGTCCGCAAGTGCGAGAAAGAATTGCTGGTGCTTGAAGAGCTGGTAGTGAAGTGTGGCGAGGTCCCAATCCCGCGGACAATGGCTGCACCGCTGAAGCTCGCTAAGAACAGAGCTCTGTATTCTTTTTCGAGAAAGGACGAGGATGGTTGTGAATGGGTGTGTGGATAGGGCTCAAGCGAACCTTGATATCGCTCTCCAAACACTTCAGCTGTGAGTCCTTGAATGTAGTCTTAAGCATACATGACTGAGCAAGATCAACTCCAGCAATACTACCATCCATGTTCAAGAAAAGGCCGAAGGACATGCGGCATCTTTCGAGCAACACTTCATCCTAGTACACCATCGCCAACTCCAGGGAATTAACCTCATTCAATCAATGGGTCATCGCTCCTCGCATTCCATGGAGGACATCTCTACCGACTCGGCACGACTACAGAGGATGATGGGCGAAATGGGAAACCAGCTGCAGCAACAAAACACCCAGCAACATGCTATCTTGGTAAATTATAGTTCTTCTGGTGTAGACTCGCGCATTAACGAATGATCACAGAATCAGATAGCAGCAGCTGTAGGCAATCAAAAGATCATGACAACAAGCGCCCATGCTGAAGGGTTGCACTCGAATGATAGCATATGTGCAACTAGGCGCGCCAGAGCATCACAGTCACGTCGGTGAGGACCAGTGCCCCTTTTTGAAGTTTTGAAATGACAGATCTAGTCAATGCTCATGTTTAAAACTCCAAAGCCTTCGAAGACTGCCTTCTTGGTTCTCGACATTCGTTTGGCAATCTGACACCGCTCATCGCTCTTCATGTCCCTTGTTGGCGAGATCAATAAGACCCGATAGCGTGGGAGCTAGATTTGACTACCATGGCCGGTTATTCACATATGTCGTCGACGTCGCGTTGAGTTACACACGCAGCGCTGGTGGATTTTCCGTAAGCCCGACACTCAGGCTTGGAAGGGTCGTGTCCCGGGAAAACCCAGCGTTCAGACTTTTCGACTTTTGGGGGCAAACAAGTGAAGAACGAAAGTTGATGCTACTTAAGCCTGCAAATGAAACTCTTGGGCATTTTATGCAGGTTTGGGATCAAGGTTTCCGAGATGGCTTAGTTGGGCCAGGCGATGTTGACCAACAAGGCAACATACTCCTACATGTGAGTTGTATTGATCCTTAGTCTAGTCCACAGGCTCACACATTTCACAGAGAGCGTGCACATTAATCAGCCTATGTCATGACAAGTGGTCGGATCCTCCTACCGCTGAGCAGTCGCACGATTTCATTAGCTTCTTAATCAATGCTGGAGTACCAGTGAATACTACAAGCTATGGTCAAAGGTAAGCCTCTCTTGCTGCGCTAGGCTTCAATTGGACGATGCAATCACGAGCTCGTCAGTTCAGTCGTCTTTGTCGAACATCAGGGGTACCGGGTATAACACACCTCATACCTTTCGTTGCTTCTGTGAAATCTATCGACGAAGGTAAGTATGGCGTTGTAGTTGGCTACTAAAAATTGACCATGTGATAGCCTACAGTGGAGACCCGATGATACTTGCGATCGTGCGCAAATCTATGCCAGCATTGATAAAGCTAACGCCCCAAGCTCTGAACGATTCACGAAAAATCTATGGGAAGAAATGTTCACTCGAGATATATCTGAGCGCATCTTGCCATTGGCTCGACGGCATACGATTCATCCTCGAGTGCTACCAAAAAATTCTAGACCAACGACATGTGGCAAATAGTCCAATTTTCGCAGCGTACGAAGCCAGAAACTTTGAGTCAGTCGAAATTCTAATGAACGCTGGTTACAACCTATCCACGGAAGTGCTCTCTTGGGGCTATTTAAGTAACGATAGCGCATTAATATATCACATGATCTGTCATATTCCCCGAGAACAGGAGGTGTGCGCTGAATCACCTGGAGGGGGATATTCTATGGTATCAATTAAGGGTCTCTTTCATGAATTGAATCTAACCATCGACATCGCAAAGTTACTGCATGCTAAACATTTTCGGGACATAGATCTTGTTTCATGCACGCCACGCGGGGTTGGATATTGGCCTAAAGAATTTCTTTCAGACGTGACTCCGCTATTTACTCATTCACTTTTATTCTTCTTACCATATATCCTCCCTAGCAGAAGAAAATTGGATGGTTTCGATGGAGCCATGGCCCTGATCCGGTGGTTCATAGACCGCGGAGCGAACAAATGTTGGGTACATCAGTCTTCAAAGACCACAGCAGCGCACTTGATAGGAGCAACGCCGATCGGTTGCCAGCTGTGGTTCTTCCACTGGGAACGCGGTGAATTGTATCGGTTGGAACACCAACCGACACAACCTTCCCGGCTTGCCTGCAAAATGCAATCTTCCTTTGCATCAAAAGATTGGTGGAGCCTTTACGTAGATATGATCAGGGCAGTCGATGAGGATCAGTGCCATCGCGGCTTGTTCAAAATCAGGCTGCTTGCCCATCATTGGATCATTCAAATTCTCGGCGTGGATCACTTCCTGGTCGCAGGGCACGACACATTTAGAATCGCTCATGCTGAATACGACTTTACCTGCCGGATCTGGCTTCCTTGCGTGTACAGAACCAACATGTTGTTCAAAGAAATGGTATTTCTACATATCTGCTTAGTAGCGTATCGAAATAACCAATTTTATCCGCCTTGCTCCCCAGGCCCAAGATGATGTCGCGGGAAGGATGACCGTGCTTACTAGCTACGATTACGGACAAGTCTGAGAATGGCATGCAAAATGTACTCGATCCACGACAAAAGCCACAAATCATCCACATGCAAATCTATTTTCAAAGCAAATCTATTTTCAAAGCAAATCTATTTTCAAAGCAAATCTATTTTCAAAGCAAATCTATTTTCAAAGCTCACAGCGAATCCTTGGAGAAACAGCAATTTTGCCTGCAGTCTCAGCCTCCACAATCTGTTGTCCTCCTCAAAGAAGCTTCATCCACTTTGATATCGACCTCTACTCCACTCATCTCCACCCAACCAACACTAACCAATCTCTTCATCCAATATCGTCCCCAATTCCACCCACCCACCAGCTTCTCCACGCTCCCTACATATAAACAACCATTTCACACGCGCTAGCATCCCCACCATCCACGACCCCATCGCATTCGAGCAATTCTCTTTCGAAAACAGCAGGAACGGCATCTACTCAACTTCGTCCTCTTCTTCCCCTTTTCATCGAAGAAACCAGCATCCCAAAATCCACCCACGGGATCGGCGCCGGGCTCCTCAGCAACGAAACGAGAGGCGACCCGTCCGATTGCCAACGCCGCATAGACAGATTCGAAGAAGTGCCGCGCTGTCCATCTCGAGAATCGCGCTCCGTATCTGGGAGTATGCTAGGACGGTGGCGGCGCTGCAATGCGATGCGCGCAGTCAATGCGTTTGCGGAACGAGTGGCGTTTCGTTTTTCGCGCAACGCAGCTCGGGGAGACGTTCGAGTAGGGCGAGTAGCAGCGAGGCCGTGGATCAGTGCGCTGTACCTTCCTTTCGTTGCATCGATGCGTTGAACGGGATCCTCAGTCCCGTGGAACGACGTTCACTGCGCCATGTCGATGCGCGACTGCACATGAGTCCAGCAACGCTGACCCAGCCTCGCCAACCCCCTTCCCACAGCTTCACGCAGCGGCCCTCACAAGCAGCCCAATAAAATAAAATAATTTCCAACCACACCCCTTCCACCCCTCACCTCCAAAACGACAACCGACTCCCCTTCTCCTGCGCCCCTGCCCCCACCCCCACCGACCCCGACGATCCCGTACTCCCCGTCAACGACCTATCACCCCTCGCCGTCGTCGGCGAATCCAGCTCATGTATCGCGCCCAAATGCTGCCCAAAGTGCGCATGGCTCCCATACGCAGCGCCCGCGGGCATCGACATGCGATTATTGCGCGTGCTGCCCACCGCCGCCGACGAAGCAATGGACCCGAACGTATCGCTGTGCATCGGGGGAGGGGATTCCGGGTGATGGTTGAGTTTGTCCATCATGGGGACGAAGCTGCCCAAAAGCATTTTGCGCACGTCGCCTGTGATGGAGAATTGTTCGTGGTCGATGATGTCCCTGTGCACATATATGTCAGCGTGGGGGAAAGGGGAGGAGGTGAGGGGGGGGGGAGAGGTTACTTGTGGCCTTTGAATTCCATGTCGTCGTCGAGGGCGCGCAGGCGCTCGGTGGCGTTGTCGTCATCGCCGAATTGCACGAATTCGATGCTCACGGGGCGTTTTTTGTAGCCGAGGATGTCGCGCTTTTCGAGCTTTTTGAGCAGTGTTTGGACGTACTTGTAGACTTCGTCGGAGCTGGACATGCCTTCCCACATGCCGTCTGTTAGGATGATGAGGGTGAGCTGTTCTTTTGGCTTTTTGCCCTTGCGCTTTCGTTCGTCGATGTCGTTGAAGTACTTGTCGAAGATGCTTTCGATGGGGCGGACCATGTCTGTGACGAGTTTGTGGTGGCGCTTATGGGGGCGGCTCAGCAACATCTTTTTTCGAAAGGCTGATTCGCTCTTCTCGTTCAAGAGGTTGTTTTCTGAGGGGCCGAGGGTGAAGAACAAGTCCATGCCGTTCTTGTCAAAGGGGCTGGCCTTCATTACGAGCGTCTCCAGTACATACGTTGCCTCTTCCCAGTATGGCGCCATCGAGGAGGAGTTGTCTACAAGGAATACCTGGAACTTATTTAGTGCCCATCACTGGGATTTCAAGCGGTTATGCTCACAATGTCTCGCTTGTCGAAGTGTGCCTTGAGCACTGCGTCAGTTGGCTTCGTGAACCACCTGCTGTCACGGAACTCCTCTCTTGCTTGTATCACGCTTTGAGGCTCAGGCGAGTTAAAATCCTGGGCCCGTTGTGTTCGAAATGTACTTGTTCGCTGCAGCAATTGTTGCGGTACTGGGCCTTGGCCTGGGGCTTGAGTAAGAGCTATTGCGGGGGGCTGGTTGAGCATCGGCTGGTGATACCCGTTGGTGAAAGCGGGATATTGACCGGGGTGCGGCTGTGGTGCGACCATGGAAGGATTGGAGAAGCCGCCAGCGCCGCTGACCCTTGGTGGGGGTGGATCTTGGGGCACTAATCTGGGTGATCTCCTCGCCGTCATCTTTGTGACTGATTCAAAACGAGCAGCAGTCTTCAAGAGATCAGGTACTTCGAGGTTGTCCATCTTTGGTTTCTTTTCCTTGCGACGCACGCTGTAGGGAGTGGCTTGTGTAGCATGAGCCCCAGACGGCGTGGATGGGGCTTCTTCGTCGATGGCGCCTAGTGTTTCCATAAGTTGCTCTAGATCATGCGGAATAAATTCCTTGTGGCAATTCAGTAGAACGTCTTGGAGACCTTTGTAAAGTTTTTCGGCGGGCATCCGGTTTTTGGGAACCAGCAGATTCTTCTCGACGAAATCAAGAATATCCCTGGTGATGTAGTCCGTGTGGCGAGCAGCACTGCGCACATATTGATGCCACTGCTTAACCTCCGGAAGCAGGTCGACGCCGTTGTGGAAAAAGTCGCCAGGTTCGATCGTGCGTTCCGATGAATGCTGTGCCGAGTTGCGAAAGTTCTCGACTGCCTTTTGACGCACAATCTTGAACTGGTATACCCCCTGGAAGCCGAGGACTACCCAGGTAGCTGCCATTGACAGTACGCAGCCGACAGACCAGATATCGACGCTTTGGGTAACCTCGGGTCGGGCACTCGGCACTGATGCAAAACACTCCGGCGCAGCTATGCAAAGTTAGACTAGGCGTGAAATCATGCGGCAAGGGACCATTCTCATACCGTAGGATTGCGTCATCCCGTCCTGTAGAATCTTGGGTGCAGCATCGCGGTCCGTCTCAAGACTCTTCTGAAACTTCGCGAAGCCAGGGTCTGCGAGCTTGTATTCACCATCAACGACGATAATGTTGCCGGGCTTAATGTCATTGTGCCAACTGGATAAAAATTAATCTCGACGATGTCGTGCGAGAAGTGGAGCAGTGCGTTACTTACCCAGCGAAATCACCGTTCTTCGTCTTGATTTTGTGGATGCCTTTCAACGCATCTGCAATCTGAATGAGAGAAGTCCAGAAAGTCTCTATCTCGTCCGAAATGACAGGCGACAAACGGTACATGAAGATTTTCATGAGGTCAAACCGACCGTATTCTAAGAGAATGTGCTTGGTTGTGACCGTCTTGTCGGTGGACTCTCCATTATTCTTCTCAACTTTTCTCGTCTCTCTGTGCCCATAGCTTGCGAGGTATCGTATCATGCCTTTGTTCGATTTCAAGGCGTCGAAGGCGGCTTTCTCGTCATTGAAATAGGCGATGTTGGCTTCTTCGAAGGTCTTGAGGGCAAATTGATAGCACTGTGATGCATTAGCCATTGGACCGGGTTGCACTCAGAGTAACGAACCGGTCCAAACTCGTCGTCCATGAAGAACGAGTCGTCGTTGGGAAGATTTTGCTGCAGTCGTTCTGCGACGTAATCTGCCTGGACAGCGATCTGGTATACGCGAGCTTGGCCTCCGCGCCCGATCTCCTGTTTCCTGCAGATGGGAATGATGCGCTGCTCGGGACACTCCTTGTAGACATCCCAACGGAAGGTCAAAGGTCGATACTTCCACTGCGCTTCGTTAAAACGCTTCGCATACGCTACGCCTTCACTCTTATCAATGTTCTGAAAGTGTTCTTTCAAATCTGCGAGCGACATTGGGATGCTCTGATCCACAATGTCCTCTTGCGCAACCTTGTGGATGATGTGACCCAGTCCGATCTCCAGGAGGATACTGAACACTACGGCGCACGGGTCGTCGCCCTTGCCGCATACTCTGATCGCAGAAATTGGCAGAATTGTTGGGCCATAGACCATGTAAAGAAGGATTTCTGCGTTGCTGGCTGACTGTCCCGGTTGAGTGGCGCCCATCCATTGTATCAGAGGTTTGGTACGGATGTACTCTTTTCCTCCGTCGCAGCGGGGCGTAACTCTACAGTTGTCCAACGTCTTTTGAAATTGCTCATTCATTGGCGCAGGCGGGTTGTGTGTCGAGTACGCGGACACATTGTAGGGAGCCATGACTGCGCATTGGAACCAGTGTCGAAAGTCTCAGCCTTGCGCGCGCATTCGCAGAATGTAGCGGGGGAGGGCTGCAAGGCTCGACGAGCGATGGCCGGAGGGAAGGATAGTATGGATGGGTCGCGCGAGCGCTAGGTGGTCGGATGCAATAGAGAAGGGTGTGAGATGTGTCGAGAAGGAAAGAGGGACAGCAGAAAAAACCAGGCAGCTACTTCATCTGCGAAAGGTCATCCAGTTCATAAGGCTGCGGCCTCCCACAGACACAATCAGGTTAGTGGATGTTCGCCGATGTCAGCTTGTCGCCCAGAAGCGCCGCCACCACGCAGCCTGGCGGCCCGCCCCCAGCCTGGTCGGCATTGGGGCTGAAGGGCAGGAGAGGAGAAACCAGAGCTTTCGCAGACATGAACGATCATTTCTCATTAAAGTGCTGTCGCAGAGAATATATATTACACTTGACATGTTTTGAAACCGAGAAAGAGCATGCTCAGGACGACGTAGAGTTGAAACAAGAAACCTTCGAAGCTTTCGCGGCGGGCCCTGCCCTCGGTGGGCGGCTTATATGCAGCACTAAGGCAGGCTTGGGGTGGTGTTCGTGCCGCTGCAACCGGCGCATCCATCCTCGAGTTCAGCTGCTGTGTTCTTGTTGGGACGGCCCCGCGACTCGTCCCACCCCTGTGCCCCACCCGCTGGCGCTTCCATAGGTACGACGCCTCGCGTACCGAGTACAAATACAGGAAACCTTGAACCTTGACGCGCAGAACAAGGAGACAATGAAAAGCCTTGCCATTTGCTAGGGGTTCTTGTTCTTCTCGTCGTACGATGAAGGCATGCGGCGCTTGCGCCTTTCGTCTGCAACATAGAAGGCTACGAAGCCGATGATGAAGGTCGCAAACGTGAGTGGCAGCGTCACCTCGAGCCAGATGTTCATGGCGGCCCACGAAAAGCTGCCTTTGCCATTTGTCGAGTCCTGATATTTGACGACATCGGTACTGAAGAATGTCGAGACGAAAGTGGCTGGAAGGAAGATGAAAGTGCCCGCGGCGATGATCTTCATGACGATAGCCTCGCGATATGACAATGTCGTGAGGTCTTCCATCTTCTTTGTTGCGAGACTTTGCAACTTCTGAAGTAGTAAGTTTTTCCTATTTTCAGTGATCTCGACAAGAAGCTTCGCACGTCGTTTCTGTCGGGCAAAGGCATGGATCATATCGTTGAGCTGCTGAATAAAGATCGTGGCTTCCTCGACACAAGAGTCCTTCATCGGGAAATCGGCGTTTACCATGAGCTTTTCGTAGAACTTTCGCAGCTCAGTCATGACTTCCATGTTGGACTCGAGGACCATGACTGCGCTGCTAGCTTTTTCTTCAAATTGTTGCACGTCCTGCAAGACTCGAGGGGTGAATTTCTGATTCAGCCATATTCCTACAGGGACTTCGTTCGTCTGGAACCTAATCAGCTTTTTCGTTGAAGAGTGACGAAAATACGCACCAGCTCTCCAATAGCGACTTCGAGGTGATTCAGATAACCGCGCCAGTCGTCTGTTGCCCAGTGACAATTCATCAAATGCACGGTTAGGGACGAACGAAAGCAGTCTTCGGTGGTGTCGAATGTAAGCTCATTTGGAACGCCCGCTTGGCCACCTGTAAGTTCGAGCACCCTGTCTCTGTAATCTTTCGATCCGCCCTTCGAATTCAATCTCCCCTTCGCGTTCATCCACAAAGTCGTCCCCGCGTCGACATCGAACTGGTGATGAAACTCGCTCTGCTGTACGGACCATTCCTGCTCAGAGTACTTGTCCTTCGCGCTGCCCTCGATGAGTGCGACTCTCTTCAGATTGTAGCAGAGTTGGTATTGTCGTCCACTTCGACCCAGTGCACTTACGGTGGGCCCTCGAGGTAATCTTGGTGCCTGGGCTAAAGGCTGTGCAGTATTAGCTGCTGGTGGTTGCTGCTGAGCCACATTCCCGGGGACAGCCTTATACGAGAGCACTGTCTGATCAAAAAAACCACTGAAACCAATCTCTCTTTGCTGCGGCGGATGTGCAAAGACTGCGATGAAATCGATAAACGCTGGCATTACTTGATGGTATGTGAGGAGCCTCTTTAATATTGGTGGAGTAATTTTGAGTGGCTTCGATGAAAGCTTCGCGTAAATGAGTCTACTAGACATCAGCTCTCAGTACAACTCCTGTTTATCGAGTCGTGCATACATAAAGCGGCATTTTGGATCTCTTTGAGGCGACAAAATCCAGTTCACCTTGCCAGTAGAAGGGTCTTGGACACTTTGATCACCAATGTGGTTTCTCAGTGAAACTTCATCGTTGAATTGTTGATCGACAAAATCTGTATTGTTAGGAGCAATCTTGAGGCATGGATACGCGCATCTCACTTCGGCTTCTTTCGTCCCAATCCCGAAAGCGAATGTCAACATCGTTGGGGTCGCGCGTTAGGAATCGGGGCTCAGCCGTCTCAAGTCGGGCTTCGTAGGCTTTGAGCACTCCAGTATAGGATGTCTTGTACATAAGATTCCGGGGATACACATCGCATGCATCGTATGAAGCTTTGAAGGCTGCTGACTGTTGCGGTTGTGTGGCCATGTCTCATTGGACGGTCAAAAGTGCGCAACAGGCTGAAGAAGAAAGGTAAGAAAATGCCGCAACTGAGTTGATGCCCAAACACGGAGGGAATGGCGGGATATCAAAAGGAGTGGAAAAGTTGCCTTTGAGGCGATGTTTTCCAGTGCCCCCGGGGTGGCTGCCGTCCGGTGACGGGGCATGCATGGATGGACATGTTAGGCAGGGCCAGATTCCAGGGTTGAAGCAGCTAAGCCACCACTGCGCGACACCGGCGACGCGCCTTCAGCTGCGCGAAACTGCGGATCACCCGCGACCCACCGTTTCTCAGAGGCAAAAGGAGGCATAGTCATTATTCATTTCGAGGCATAGGCTATCAAGCGGTATCATAGTTCATCTCAACGCTGGCAATTTCCCGGCTTCTTTCACAAACAAGCAGCTTTCAGTTCGAGTCCTCGCCCCGCAACTCGTCCACAGCCTTCTTATCGTCCTGTCCCGCGTCAGCCTCGCAACATAACTCAGGGCAACGGCCGTCCTTACCTCTGTGAGCTCGTCATCCTTCGGGATCTGAAACGTCCAATAGTCATTGTCCTATTCGCGATGAGCTACTATATTGGCATAGCGGTCGGGTTCTAGCATACGCGTTTAAGGTCGAGCTCCTCTTCAGTGAGGTCGTATCGGTCTAGTAGCCATGTCTTCGCTACCTCGTATGGCAGCTCGTACTTCTTTAGGATCGCAGACTTGGTCTTGATCTTGTTCTTTTTCCTCGACAATATCGCAAAACTTTCCGCTCGAGAAGGCAGCCTGAACGTTGGCGCCCTGCCAGTTGCACCTGTGGTATGCCGTTTCACAGGCTGACCGGGCGGAGGGGTGGATGACATCGTAAATGTTGAAAAGGAGTCTTGTGCAAGTGCGATATGCAAATAAAGGGCGAACTCGAGACGGTGTGTGCGGGTCAGTGGGGCTGGTGCGCGATCCTCAGGCTGAATTCCTGCGCCTTATATACCCTCGTGTCTGGGTTGCTTCTCGTGAGAGCCGCACGAGGGGCTGACCGCCAGCAGCCACAACTCCGCCTCACTGAGGAGATGACAGCATATGCAGCCACAAATATGCCCCGCGCGAGGCTGAAGCTGTTCATGCCAAACCTCCTGGATAATCAATAGTATATCCACGGTGCCCTTTGTATGGCTGATTCAGCCGCTTAGCGAGATTTTCGCTGGAGAGAGGGCCCGTGCGCTCAGTAGCTTCAA
>ML996405.1:0-13724 GCA_010093805.1 Polyplosphaeria fusca | reverse complement strand
CGGAGGGCATCAAGATTGCCCAATCGGATAACTCTCCGAGCTCTCAAATACCCGGGTAGATACCCGGATCTTGGATGGGTACCCATCCGTAGGAGGGAGCTCTAAGATCCACCCATTGCGACCTCTGCGGATTGAGGGCGAGTGCCACACAAGGATATGATATATCAACGCCAAGTATAAGCTTGCCCCAGTACGTTGTAAGGCGCTCAAGGCCGTAGCTCGCAGCAGATTTGATATATGAGGGCTGCCCATCAATGTCGGGCGCGTCGGCAGCTTCGAGGGCGTCGCGGAGGTGGTTGTCGAGCAATTGAAGCTGTAGGATTGTTTGCCAAAGAGCACCGTACGCAGAGGTGCTTGTTTTGCCCTCCAATTTGAGTGTAGCCCTGTGGAATCGCTCGAGGAAGTTCTTGAGCTGATCAACTGTATCCCAGTCCTCATCAGAAAGCTCGTCGATCAGAGGATTGTACGCGTCGCCGTCGTCGGCCTCGCCACGCTGGAGCTTGCGTATGAATCGTGAGATTGGCTCCCGGAGCTCGGAGTAGCGTAATAGTATGAGGTATATAGAGTTCCATCTGATACCGCCGTCACGTACTAAATTGAGTGTGCCGAAGGTCCATAGGCTATCCTCCTCTGCCAACTCAATTTAGTACGTGACGGCGGTATCAGATGGAACTCTGTATATCTCATCGCAGCGTAGCAGCATGAGATATACAGAGTTCCATCTGATACCGCCGTCCCGTACTAAATTGAGTGTGCTGAAGGTCCAGAGACTATCCTCCTCCACCAGCTTGCGTTGTACAGTCTTGAAAAGCGTGAACAATTCGATAGCCGTGATCAAGGCAGTCAATACAACCAACTCCTTGATTCGCATGCGATACAAAGATCGGCAATGAAATGCATAGGTGATGGATCTATTACACCAATCTTCAAAGTTTCCATTGCCATAGTGTGCCAATCTTCCTAACAGTGTAACCAATCTGACAGGGTATCATGACAAATGTATCAATCTGGGAGCGATGACATTGAAAGTGAATAAGTTGCTGCTGGGGCAGAGGATGACCTCCACGGGAGGAACGCGAACAAGAGCTGCAGTTTGCGAGGATAGACAATTTGCAGAGGAAACTGAAAGATGCTGGAGTGGGTAACTGTGGGAAAAGTAGGAAGGCAGAAAGCTCAGATAGATGGCACGAATCAAGACTATATATGAACGTAGTTCGGTATGTGAGCTCGTATTTAAACTACCATGACACCTTCCGACAGAATGAATGAATGTATCACCAACTTCCTTTCCAAGAGGCTCAGCTCGAATTCATGCGGAACAGACTCAGCTCGTAGTCATGCGTTTAAGGGCAGCAAGAGAAGTCCTGTCCCTAAAATCAGAGCCGATAGAAATATAAAACCCAAGTGACATTGGCTCAACTTACAATGCAATTGCCCTGGTTGCAACAGTTTGTGCAGCAGTTTGTTCGGCAGCAAGGAGAGCATTGACGTTCGTCCAATTGGAGGATTGCGTCCGCTGGAGCGGGCGGGGTCGCAGCGACGAATGAGAACAGGGCGGCGAGAATGGCGACGGATTTGAATTGCATGATCGCAGCGAGGAGGTAAAAGTAATGTGTCAGGGTATTCTGAAATCTAGTGAAGCAACGGTTGTGAGGTTTAAGTATCAGCTGAGGAGGAACTTCTCACTCCCTTTATACGTGTCCGGTGGTGCCAGCTCGGAACTTTACGTTCCCAACGTTCCCTTGTTGGCATCTCCTAGGTGTCTAGAGACTTTATTAACTTTGACCCAGTTCTTTTAGATTGATAGGCCTGTATTTTCTGCTTTTATACAAGATGTTCGCTCTTCTCGTATATGTTCTCCCCATTGAGCTCAATTCTCACTCATGGCGTCAGCAACCCCACATATGCACTTTAACCTCTATGATGATATTATAGCTGCGGCTACGCATTACCCCAAAATGCCTACGGATAGGCACTGTGTTAGATCCGTATTGGCTCTATCGAAAGGGAAATCCCTAGAAGAAATGGAAGCTCGTAAGTCTTTGCATGGCTGAGCTTACAGAGGATATCGTCTTGGCGATGATTGAGTGCTCAAAGTCTTAGTGGGCGAATGATAGGGAAGTGGAATTTTGAGCTTTTGGCCGTGTGCAGCTGTGACGGCATCGAATGCGGAATGGAACGCGTGAGTTTCGCGTTTGCGCTAAAATAGATAGCGCGAACCCAACAACATCTGATTCTGTGGCCGTGGACCCGCGTCTGCATCTACCTTCGAACCCGATATGTCTACTAGTATATGCACGAGCGATTCCGAACCGTCGGAATTTGAGCCGGACCAAGACCTCTTTAAGGGCCAATTGCAGGAATGCCTCGACAAGGCTGAGCACGACGGCACTTACTTCTCCTTCGCTACGTCGGGCGCTTACACCAACCCTGGGCTCCTGGTCAGCGGCTACGGATCTGTTGGCCTACCTCTCGCAACTCGGGATGCCGAAGCAATCGCACACCTGTGCAAGCGATCGCCGTTTGGGAAGGGCGCTGAAACCCTCGTGGACGAGACTGTCAGAAAGACGTGGGAACTGGATTGCACGGAATTCGAATGCCAGAACCCTGAATGGCCTTCCTATCTCGCCCAAATAGGGCAGCAGGCTACCGCCGCCCTCGGTGTAAAGGTCCCCTTCAGGATAGACGGTTACAAGCTCTTGCTATATGAGGAAGGCGCGTTCTTCAAGGCACACAAAGACAGCGAAAAGACTAAAGGCATGTTCGGGACTCTAGTCGTCTGTCTGCCATCGGAGCATAGTGGTGGTGAGGTGCGGCTCGTCCAAGGAAATAAAGAGGAGGTACTCAGGACCGCGCCCTTTTCTCAACACGGCCTATCATGTCTGGCCTGGTACTCCGATGTCCAACACGAGATTGATCCCATCCTATCAGGTTATCGCCTTGTGTTGACATATAACCTAGTATAAGATCCATCAATTCCTCTGGAATCCGCGGCTGCTCTTGATGAAAGTCACTTGCGACTGGCAAAGCTTCTCCGAACTTGGCGTGGCATGTCCAACACTCGCGAGGTCTATCTATATCCGCTCGAGCACCAATACACGCGATCCAGCCTTGCGAGTGGCATCACGGCTCTCAAAGGCAAGGATGCAGCTAAGGGACGGTCTCTGCAGAGCGTGTGTCCAGAAGAAGGAGTCTATTGGTTCATTGGGCATCTGACCCGGGTTTGCAACGATCCTGATATTGGTTTTGGTTACACAACAGACGAAGAAGACGCAGAAGAGACTGTGTCTCTCACCTACGCTGTTACACCTGCTGGCAATGAAATCAACATCTTCGACTCGATAGACGCCATTCTCGCCGAGGGCTTTTACGAAGATCGAGGCCCAGACAGCGAAGATGAAGGGGAATTCACGGGGAATGAAAGCATGCCCTCAACCTACCGCTACCATGACACTGTGGGTCAATTTTCTTAGGTACGCTAGGTTCTTTATTAACGTTTTACAGGTCATTTTGCTCGCATTGGGAGATGCGGTATGGGGGTCTACGACGAACACGAGCGAAAATCTGACGACGACGGCCACTCGTCTCAAAATAATGGAAGCTGAAGTCTCGGCACACCCTGACGAACTCACGATCGAGGAAGCCACGAACGGGCTTAAACGGATCATACAGAACCTGATCGCAAAGACACAGCTGTACACGAGAATTCGGCCCCTTTACACAGGGGCATGGTATTATGAACCCGAATCCATACCGCCGTTACTCGAGCACGCGGCGAGCCTTGGTCGCACAATCGGCCAAACATTCCTTGTTCGGGACGTTCTTCAATCGCATTTCAGAAACGGGGAATGGAGCGACTACTCGGAGCTTATTACTCTCGTCGCGAAAGAGATTGGAAAGGACACGTCCGACGGACGGAAACCTTCCACAAGTTTGGGCTGAGTGGTAGGCATGTCGGTCTCAAATATGCAATTTATGCTGACTGTTTCACAGGCTCTGTCGAGTCCCATCAGGGTTAACATTCACATACGCGAACAATATGCGCAAAACCTTTGAATCTGTAGGACGGAATCTGCCCCACGCAGCATTGCCTGCTCTCACCGACCTCGCGCGCACTCACATGTATTATATACTTCCTCGGATCAGTGGTTTGAACGCGGAAGACGTGCTTCCTCTCGTAGAGCTCTCTCGCTCTTTGCAACTGGAAAAGTACTCGGAAATGTATGCCCATAAGCCTGAACCTTCCTTATCTCACTACTAAACTGCCTAGTATTCTTCCAGAATTGCAGAAGTGCGATCACGAACAAGTGCTCCGTTTCATGATTGAGATGGCGTCGGACCAGAATCTGCAGCAGGGTCTCAAGTGGGCTGCAGCGACATATGAGCATATGGCGAAGGCGAAACCATCCATATTCAAACCTCCGGCCACAACGTTTGATCCAACATTCCACGGCAACACGCTTCGAGCTCATCTCCTCGGCGACCACCTCGGCGACCACCTCGGCGACTATTTCCGTGTGGGAGGATCCTCTGAAGTGATGCAAATCCTCGAACGAGCCCTGAAAATGGAACTAGAAACACCAGCCATCGTGATTGTGGAGCAAATCCTATCAAACGCGTCTACTTGCGGTCAGGTGCAGAGCCAATCGAAATGGCCCTCAACATTCACAATCATCGAGGAAGTCGTTACTGCAATTGCGCGAGCCCGGATACCTGCCGTCAAGAAAGCCGCTGGACCCTTGACCCGTGTCGCTTTGGAGGCCTGCATATCCTTGCATCTAAAGAGCCGACCAACCCCACCTACAGATTGGTCTCGCACTACCCACCTCTCTTGTGGATGCGAGCCGCACAGAAACCTGAACGCTTTTCTAGCCAGCCCAATGCAGTCCCACGCGGGATTCACTTACAATGCCGACATCCGAAAGCACCTCGAGAACAGCTTTTACAGCAGATCTTTCGCACGGGGCGATTACACGTTCACGACCCAAAAAGGCCGTTTACCGTTTACTCTCGTCATCACAAAGACCACGAACGAATTCAAACGCACGATGGAGAACTGGGAGAAAGACGGCAGGATCATGCGCTCGCAACTTCTTGCGCTCGAGGGGCAGTTGATGAACCTCGTGGGCGATCGCACGTGGTATAACGGCCTGCTCCAGTTGGAAGTTAGACCGCAGAAAGCTGGACCAGCCGCGGCATTGCATCGGATCTCTGAGTCGGCTGAGAATAGCCGGATGGTGGTAACAGAGGCTAGGAAGAAGAGAAAGCTGGAGGTGGTTGATCTAACCGACGATATATAAGTATATAATTAAAAAGGTGGTACTCTCCAAGCAGAACAAGGAGCTAGAGGCAAAAAGTGGTGCCCTCCAGCAGCTGAGTATCACACACAACCCGTCCCTTCTTCCCCCCTCCCCTTACAAACCCCCTCCTCAATCCCTTAACCCTCTCCATCCACCTCCCCCTCCCTAGTGGAGTGAGAGGCTAGATGCCTAAAAAGAAGAACAGTGCAGAACAGACAGACAACGCTATAAGACAGGCAACAGACACCCCGAAGGACACGCCACGGACTAATTTTCCGGCTTCGACAGACCAAAAAAGTGGACTTCACTCCCCAGGCTGGCTAAACTGTAAAACAGGAGTTCGCACCACGCATCTTTGACCGTTTGGTTTGATATGCCCTCCCCTCCCTCGAGTCACAGCCGTACCTCCTCCGCTCAATCGATATGGCGATGGAAATAAACTACTTCTTGCAGTCCGAGTCTCCCCCATGTGTGAAATGGGTACTAGATCAGTACACGCGGACTTGGGCGAAGGTGCTAGCAGTGCGTTGTGTGTCTAGCATTCTCCAGAAAACTACAACGTCCGCTGTCATTTCTCGACGGACTCGTTGATTCGCGTCAAAAGGAGCGGATAGGCAGTCTGCGTCCACCCGTTGTATCCATGGGTTTGACCGATGCCGAGGGTAGAAATTGCCGGCGCACGTGTAATCAACCACTTCCAAGAAACCAGTCCGGACCTGGACACATACCCTGGGAGAGGGACTCAGGCGGCACGGCTTGCCCCCAGACAGCGCTGCGGCGTCGCGACGAGTATCTCCACAGGTGGAGCAGTGATTCCCATCTCGAACATAAGGAGATCCGGATATCAACCCGGCGGAAGCATTACAATCCATCTAACCCTTTTGTCCTGCCTCCCAGACGCTTTCCCCTCAGCGTTATTAAGCCTACAGCTTCATTTAGACTAAAATAAGCCCTTTTTTACTTTATAGTTTAAGTTACTTTATTAGCTCTACTAGTTATAATGTTATATACTTATAAGATATCTATAGCTACGTTATCTAACCTTATATACTACTATAACGTCTTGTACAAGCGAGTGGTCCGTACAAGTGAGTGGTCCGGATTTGCCAGGAGAACACCAAACCATCCTATCATGAGATTTCTGAGAGATCCAGCACCCATCTCGACTTCTTACGCCCATTCTAGCTTCTAGTACCTATCCTCCATCGCTCATCCCATCCTTAGCGCCCGCCCTATCCCGTCGCACCTGACCCGCCTTCAACGCGTCCACCCCATCCTCGACGCGCCTATACCAGCGCCCAGCGCCTGTTATAGCTTCCAGCGCCCGTCCTAGCTTCTAGCGCCTGTCCTCCGCCCCAGCGCCCGTCCTAGCTTCTAGTGCCCGTCCTCCGCCCCAGCGCCCATCCTCCGCCCTCCAGCGCCTGTCCTCCACCGTCCAGCCTCTGTTGTACAGCCCCACATCCTAGCATTAACCCACATAGAGTTTCCCGGCTGGGATGTCTCAGCAGAAGCTACCGCGTCAATGGAAAACAACAGTCTCTGAGAATGGCTGGAAAAACAATGAGATTGGTCTTGCGTGGGTAAAGCACTTTGACAACGCGACAAAGGTGCATACCCAGGGTGCCCACCGTCTACTCATTCTTGATGGTTGATTGATTGATTGATTTGATTTAACGTCCTGTATGAGTCCGTGACTATGTAAGACGTGAAGGAGGATAAGCCTCCTTCAAGTTATTGATGTGGAGAGTTCAAAGAGAGGATTGATTGATTGATTGATTTGATTTAACGTCCTGTATGAGTCCGTGACTATGTAAGACGTGAAGGAAGATAAGCCTCCTTCAAGTTGTTGATGTGGAGAGTTCAAGGAGAGGAGGTCAATACTAGTACAAGGAATGTTGAGGGTTGAAACCCTTTCATTCTTGATGGTCATGTTAGCCACAACTCTACAGAATTTGAATAATATTGTAAGGAGAACAAAATTGTCACTCTCTGTATGCTAGCATACTTATCTCACCTTCTACAGCCCTTGGATGTGGGCTGTTTTGCGCCGTTGAAGAGGGCGTACTCTGTCCAAATTGAGAAGTTGGTCCGTGCACGTATCTTCCATGTCACAAAGACAGAGTTTCTACCAGCCTTTATTGACGCGTTTAATGCATCAATTAAACAGCCCTAAATCCAAGGTGCCTTCTAAGGTGCAGGGCTTATACTATTTAACCCCGAGGTGGTGCTAGAGAAGCTTAACATCCGGCTGAAGACGCCACCAGAGCTACCCCTCCCCCCAATGGCCTGGACATCAAAGACCCCAAAGAATATAGTCGAATTTACGAGCCAGTCGATGCTAGTGATCAATAAATTTACTAATCCTCATAGCAGCTCGCCAATTGGACCTACAGAGGCCTTTCAAACGCTTGTCAATGGCACCCAGTTAATGGCGCATCAATTTGAGCTCATGAAGGCACAGATCAGCAAGCTTCAGGCTGAGAACTCTGCACACAAGGAGCGCAAATCGCGTAAAAGAAAGCGCCTACAGACAGGTGGGATACTTGACTCTGAGCAGGCTGGGGTCTTGATGGCTGCAAAGGCTGGTGGGGCAAAATCTCAACGGTTGACTGCTGAGGATGGTGGTAATAGTGAGGGCAGCAGCACCCGTCGACGACGCTGTGGACGGTGTGGAAAGGTCGGCCACAACTCACAAACATGCGCGCAGGTTGAGAAAGAGGCATCTGAATCAGATGCCACAACGCAGTATATACCTTCGAGTAGTGATGCGGCGCAATCTGACGCTGAATGAGATGGTTTGGTGTTCTCTTGGCATATCCGGACCACTCGCTTGTACAGACCACTCACTTGTACAAGACGTTACTTTATTATAATATAAGGTGTAAGCAGATATGGAGGGTTGTACAAGGTGTATTGACTATGTTAGACTCAGAAAGTCTAGAAGGAAGAGAATGTTAGACTCAGGAAGTCTAGAAGGAAGAGAAGGATTGATTGAATGATGGAGAGCTGTGTGCGAGGTGAGAACTATATACAATATTCCTGTGTAGGCAGCCTCGCTGTACCATGATTGATGCCTCGCCCCTCAACAACCCAACATATCCACACAACCATGGTAGATAACCTTGTTGAGGAGACTTCCGAAACATGTTGAGGAGACCTCGGAACATCAAGGAAGGAGGGGACCTATTAAGTCTTACAGACTATGGTACAAGTGTAGTGTAGGTGTGTCAGATTGAAGGTGTCAGATTAAGGGCTTTGCTAGAACGCTGGCAAGAAGCAACTGTCGCAGCAGTCAGGAGCTGGTGTTGCTGGAGCAGATAATTTTTTGGCCAATCAGGTTTTACCAGGGTCAACCCCTGCAAAATCATGATTAGCTGGAGGCGCTAGGCCAAGGGCAAAAAGCCGGCTGATGCGGCTCCGCTGGGGAACACGGTTTTCCACAGAATACAGCAGAAAAAAGACTAATCGACAATTCCATCTATTCTCGCACTTTGAGCATCAAATCTGACAAGGTGTGATCAGATCTATGTAGGAGAGATGGCTGACGAGCAGCCTTAAGTACATGATGGTGGGTCACATGTATACACGTGACCTGGGCCTACAGAAAGTCTGCTACGCTACACAAGAAAGCACTTTATTAATTAGGCATAGAAGCAATTACTAATGTTAATACAACTGTACCGTAATATTTAGGTGGGAGAGATTATATGGATTCAAAACTAGTTACAGCGGATTATTTTATAGATTTATAGTAATATTTGTTGTGCATATGAGCTTTCTAGTTGCTGAAAGTCAAAATACCCCTTGTTTGTCTCGCCACACAGTGTCTTGCTATGCAGTGATGGACGTTACTTGTATTCAATTCTTTCAGCTCCTTAATGTTGCTTGCGACGGGAATTGTATAAAGCATTGTGCAGATACCGCAAATGAACTGCCAAAAAAGATCTCCTAGACGGGTCAGCCATCAATAACTCTACACTGGAATATTCTCTGGCTGTCCTAGAGGGGACTAGCGCCTCGCTTATTGTTAGCGCCTGGGCACTCAGCTCAATACTTCCGTAACTTCTCCTCCTTAGCTACGAGAAGGTTGCTGTCTTTGTAAGCTGTTGTATGTTTTGGTCCTCCTGCGCAAGGCACGTGTCATGTCGAATCTGAATCTCTTTCGGCTCCTTGATCTTGCTAGTGAGGACATTGTCAATTTCACCAATAATTGTAGCCATTGGCGTCATGTACGAGACCTTGGTTGCTTTGTTGTACGCAGCGCAGAAACCAAGGATTGCGCCTGAGTCATTTTCTTGCACGAAGGCACCGTTATCTCCAGGTAAAAAGAAGTGAGTGCCCTTAGACGACACTATGCAACGGACTGAGATAATTGGACTAGCACCCTGAGCATGTTCCATGTACTTGGAATTGATGATAGAAGGAGGTATGCTAATAGTTCCTTCCGTCAAACCTGTTGATCGGCCCCACTTCTTGACTTGATAGGTTTTGCCATCTTTAATCTGAGCCCATACTTTGGGATCCTTCCAAACAAATTCGGACCGATCCAGTTCAAATAGGCACCAATCGGTAAGCAAAGACCTTGATGACACAGCAACAATCTTGCCGAGATTACATGGCTGGAGGTGCTCCAGTTTATTATGGTTAAGTAGACATTTCTTGATATAGAAGTCGTCATGTGAAGATGGAGTCTGGATATTGAGTCCTACGAGCCCTGTTTGTGTCAATTCAGCTCCTTGCTGGAAGCGTCGGTATGAGGTTACGCCAAATTGGCACCCGTCCTCCACAAGGATTCGACACCCTAGAGATACACTGCCGTCGACATTCTGTATTCCAAGCGATTGCCCAATCTTTTGGAAGTCCTTGTATACATCACGGCTAAACTCATTCTTGTACTCATCGAGATCACCTTCTGGATGGGTGGGCATGTGGTCAAGAACCCGAAGCACAACTTCTAGATCTAGCCCTTGATCTTTAACAAACTGTTCGATCGCTGGGATCTTCTTGGACCACCAAGATTCTTTACCAGCGTCTCGAGCAGTAATAGCAATTGTAGGCCAGTATACCCCACGTACAGGCGAGTACCAGCGAACTACATCAACTGCCATCCATTCATGATCGTCAATTAAAGCCGCAACTTGATAGAGATCGATCTCTACCGTTGTGATTGATTTTGGCAAATTTGGATTGAAGACAGAATAGTCGGCAATCTCAGCAACCAGGCCCTGTTCATGTTTGAAGCATTCATAGAGCTTCTCAATTGCTTCACGCCACTTGTCCTTAAGAGCTGGGTTATATGTGGATAGAGTAAGCACAGTATTGCGTTCCTCGCCGTGGCGATGAATGTAAAAAAGTGACACTAGTTCGCCCTTAAAGTATTCTTCAACAATGCTGCATGCTTCCTGAACTTTAGGAGGGAAATGTTCGCCAACAATCTTCCAATCGATCGGTAGCGGGGGTAGTTTAGAGGTCCCAAGGCGGTACGGTACGCGGTCATCAATATCCATATTGCAATAGTAAATCAAAGCCCGTCTGTAGTTAGATCTGATGATGAGAGGGAAAAAATCGCAAAAATTGATCGCGTTAAATACTTTGTCGAGCTCTGTTTTCAACAGTGTCTTTCAACCATTCTAAGGCTATCTTTATTACCTTTCAACATTGTGAATACGTGCTCGAGGTACGAAAACCTTCACTCTCCCAACAAGCCAACTAGAATCAATGTTGTTTTGTAGACATTCAATGCACCCAATAACTTGCCATGACACTCTTAGCATTAAACAATTCACAATTTCTATTGGAGAGCTCTCGCCGCCCCCCTCCCTAACCAGAGGTCGCAATGGGCGGGTACCCGCCACCCGGATCCAGTACCCGGGTACCAAATTCAAACCCGGGTACCGCCAATGACTATGTAACTTGCTAGTAAATCTGGCGTGTACTGCCATTGGGCATAGCTTTTGTGGGACCCTCAACGTCAATATCAAGTCATTGCCGTCACCGCCGGCCTGCCAGCGCTGCCTACCTACACATAGGGGCACAACGGCGCGAGTTTGAATCCAGTTCTCAGGGGACTGGGAGGCAATGAAGAACTGCGTTGTTATTTGTAACTATAGAGGGTGATGCGTAGATATACACTTGGGTAGTCTGAGCAGCAGCAGTCCGGTTGATACCATGACGTGTACACTGACGTGTACGCTGACGCGTATGCCAACGTGTATGCCAACGTCAACCGCTATTCACGGCGACACCAGTTGATTACTATATAAATTGATCTTGTGTTTCAGGATCTGGAGACGTCATGTGCCAGGGCCCTCCACAAAAGCTATCAGGAGCTTGAGGCTGTACAGGCTGAGGGCGCTGAGGGCGCTGAGGGCATTGGACATTACCCGATTGGGTAACCAGGGAGGATCTCCGTGAGCTCAATTGTACGCCCAATTTTGAGCTCCCAATTAGGCTCGCCAGTGAGCTCGCCAGTGAGCTATCAGTACTGTCGACACCGCCAATTTTGATGAGGCCTTCTGCCGCCCAGTTGCCCATACAAAGGCAGGCCTCTGCCGTATCCTCAACCATAAGAGTTCTCCTATCTGAGATGAGGAGCTTGCTCGCGCTGAAGGTTCTCTCAGGTTCGGCGCTCATGGCAGGGATCGCGTATATATCAATCGCCATACGGGAAAGCCTGGGATACTTGATCTGTACGGTAGAGCTCCGCCAATAGGCGTTGGCAATTGTGTCGGATCACTCGCAAGGCTCTGCGAGGAACTGTTCGAGTTCATTGCGTTGACCTGAGGATAGGGGCTCTGCAGGTATACACTGTTGCTGCCTCATCTGTCGAAGCCTCTGCTCAAAGGCGTTGATCGATTTTGGTGGAGCTGTGGCTATCGCATTGGCTTAATTCGCCCTCAGTGGCCTCGTTCAGTGAAGGTATCGGCGGCGGCGTAGGCCAGCTCATGTCTGGCTCGAGGATCGTAGGATCGACTGGCGGGTCAGGCAACACTTCAAAGTACCCACTAGCAGGGTTCGCAACGGACGGGCACGGGCACGCCCGGGAATAGCCAAGGATTATGTAATTTACTAGCAGATTTGTACGGTGCTGCCATTGGACGTAGCTTTTGTGGGGGCTTTGACGTCCAATATCAGATTTGGTGGGTCACTGAGTAGAAACATCGCGAGCTCGAATCCAGCCAACAACACTACAATATATTTTCAATATCCTCAAACGAAAAGGGATCTGGTTCAGTATATACTACAGGCGCGCCAGTGAAACTATCTTAAGGCCGCTCTCAATCGTGCTGCCAGTTGAGCTCACAAAGGAGCTCACAATTGAGCTCTCACCAGGTCCACTCTACGTTTTCCCGCCGTAGATCTGGGCTCCGGCCTCATTGTTGTGTTGTTGTATCGTAGTGTTAATAAAATTGATGACTGCGACGTCGAGGGCGACATTTACTTGCGATACTTGGCGCGCGCCCACGTAGCTTGCAGGATCCACCTATACGCAGGTGTCAAACTCAGCCTATCAGAGCCCTCAATCAACACTCAAAATCGCCCAATCGGGTAAGGTTCCGAGCCTCATGATACCCGGGCGGGTATTCGGGCGGCTGCCCGTCCGTTGCGAACCCTGCCCATTAGACAGCATGTCCTAGGTACCTGACGGCCCTGGCGTTGTTACTGATAGATTCCCCGCATCTCTTTCCTTTTTTCCAGCCCTGGTTCTGTATTTTGAGGTCTTTGTTGGCATGTTGTATCGCAGTGTTGATATTGTGAGTGACCGCGATAATCAGGTATTTGTGCCTCTTTCGCTTGGAGGTATGCGGAGAGATATGTATGATGCCAGCTGTCAAAGCCTTCTGTTCTCGAATCGAATTGCTTTGCGCGATTGTAGGTGTCAATAATTGATTGTTCTCGAGCTTTCTCTGTAGGTGCAAGAGCGTTCTTTAGGTGGATGAGGAAGTCTAAGTGATTTGTTAGCTCTTTGTAGCAGAAAGGACTTCTCAACATGGGTGATGATGTATTGTTCAGCTTTGTTGACTCTTGACTTCTGCCTCTCATATTCTTTCAGCAGGGATCGCAATGGGCGGGTTCGGACCAAGTGGCCCAGGTTCGAACCCAACCCGGATCGCCCGGATCTATTTCCCGGGTTTTATGAGCTCGGATCCATGCCCGATTGGGTGCTTTTTGAAGATTTCTGAGGCCTCTGACAGGCTGCGTTTGACGCCTGCGCGTAGGTGGATCCTGCAGGCTACGTGGGCACGCGCCAAGTATTGCAGGTCAACGTCGCCCCGACATCGCTGTCATCAAATTTATCAACACTGCGATACAACACCACAACCATGAGGCCAGAACCCAGATCTACGGCAGGAAAACGTCGAGCGGAGCTTGAGGATCTAGCTCCAAAAAAATCTAGACGATCGAAGCCCCAGGACACGGTAT
>ML996404.1:0-13725 GCA_010093805.1 Polyplosphaeria fusca | reverse complement strand
GTAAGGGTTTGGTCTGATCAGCGGAAGATGGTCAATGGTCGACTGCGTTGATTGAAGGAAACTGCGGAGCAGGATCCTTATAAGCCAGCTGGCCTTGTATCGGCTAACTACATCCAGCTAGACAGGCAAGCCATGAACTGTGGTAAACCGTTACAGATTATCAACATAAATACCAACGAACTGGCCATACCAGCTTCAGTGTATTAATGAACTTACTAACCGACTTCCATTCAATGTCCTAAAGCACAAGGAATGATTCAAGCAGAGACGTGTACATTGCTATTGACCTTGAGGATCTGGAGAAACATCTCTATGACGACAATGACGATGATGGGCATCCGGCGAAACGCCGATGTCTCTCCTAAACACAACCTCTTCCGAATCGGCTGGTTAAACCTTTCCGAGTATAACAAAGCGTTTTGACAACGATACTAAATGCTTCGCTCCTGGGAGGATTGGCAGCGGTGGTTCAGCCGCCTAGATCTTTGAGCAACTTGGGATACGCGACTCAGATCTCATTCAACGTGTCTAACGATGCCAACCTAAGATACTCTCAAATCTCCATGCAAGACAACTTTTAAATACAAACCTGAAAGGGTTCTCCATTCTATCACTGCCACAAAACTCAGATCAGAACCTGCAGGCTGCATCAGCGTGGCCGAAACTACGCAACGGCATAACGGATCTAGAAAAACAGGTTCCAGCTCAATTCGACGAGGTTGGAATAATCGCGTACATGTTTCCTTTCGCCTGGATACATCCATAACGGTTTTTGCCAACCGAGACGTCAAGACGCTTTTGTTAGTCGTCACTGTCGTTACCGTGTACTTTTTGCGACTGTCATGTCTACTGGAACAAAAGCATCGAACTAGGAACTGCTTGCAACGATAGCACACACTGCCGTAATATAAGATTTTCTTAGAAGAGTAGTCGCCCCGCTGTCTAATTAATCAGGGCTGAACCCCCTCAAGTGACCTCCATGCAGCCGAAAAAAAAAGACCATCGCACTCAAACCGCCGGGTCAATCCCCCTAGCCCAAGACCCTCATCGACGGAATCACGTACCTCGCCCCCATCCACCCCCCTCCCCCTCCCCTTAAAACTCCCTCACCTCCCCCCTCCCCCTCGCCGCCGCCACCGCCCTAACCGCTACACACTCCGTTAACTCCCCTCCCACCAACATCCCCACGATCATCAAACTCACCATCAACCCTCTGCTTCTCCCCCATCACCACCTCCCACAGCCTCTCCACCGCCTCCTCCTCACTCGCACACGTGCCCCCAAATATCAGCATCTCGGGCTTCCAGCTCGCGCGCCCGGCGTGCGCTCCGTAGGTGCCGGGTGGGACGAGGACGTTCGGCATGGGGGATGTCGTCCAGGTGGGTTGGGAGAGGTGCACGAGGAGTTTGGCGGCGTGGCGGTGCGTGGTGTGGTGGGCGCCGAAGTGGGTGGTTGGGGTGGGGAGGCGGAAGGTGGTGATGGTGTAGGTGGCGCGGGGGCCGTAGCTGGGGGCGTAGATGGATTGGGCGAGGTCTGGGGTGTGGGGTTAGTTTGAAGGGGGGTGCACATGTGGGTTTGAGGGGAAGGGGGCTTACCGAGGATTTCTTGCTTGAGGTCGGCGAGCTTGTCTTCGAGAGGAGTGGCGGGGGTGGGAGCTCCGGCGGCGCGGCTGTTCTGGTTGGGGTTGGGGTTGGGGACATTCGACATGGTTGCTGATGGTTTGGGATTGGGGAATCGATTGGTTGGTGGATTTGCTTGGGCGGAGTGCTGAAAGGCGCTGAAGCTTGGAGTTGAAAGGTCGATCAGAAAAACGGCTTGTAGAAGAAGAGGAGTTTGCTGTGTGGGAGAGTTTATAAGGGTGGCGCCAGCTCGAGGTCAGTCAGTGAGCCCCTTCACTTGGCCGGTTGTCAAGGCAGCAACGCAAAAGGTCGCGTTAAAACTCCTTGGACGCGTTTAAGCGCGTGAAAGTGAAGGTAGACATAGGATTTGGACTCTGCTAGTGCTTTCAACTTCCTCTAAACATGGTCATCTCCTCTCCTAGCAGCTCTAACGCCTATCACCTATGTCTCTTCTATTGTATGCTTCAGCCTCAATACCTATAGTTTTTATCTCCTAAATTAATCGTTAGCCATGGGTCTGTAAGATACGAAGAAGATCAAAAAGACTAAGCCTCTGATGCACGAATCCACTTCCGTATGTCTGCCCACGGTCAACAGCATCCTCCACTCAGATCTGCATCATCTCCAGCACAAAGAAATCCTAGAATTCACTGTCTCGAGGAAACGAAGAAAAAGAATCACCGGAACAGTATTCATTCACTCCTCTCAAATATTTACATCTCACGACGCTTCTAAAGACGCAGAATTATTTGGTAGAAGGCGCCTTGAAGTACTTGCTCGGGATAAAGGGCATCTTTGTCACAACGGCCTTCCTCTTCTTGCCGCGTACGACGACGTCGACTTCCGTCCCGCTCTTGTGCATGCCATCCTTGATGTAGCCCATAGCAATGTTCTTCTTCAAGGCAGGCGACGGACATCCAGAAGTGATGGTTCCGATCTTCTCGCCTGCTTCGTCGACGATCTCAGCACCTTCTCGAGCAGGCGCGCCCTCAATGATGAAGCCAACTCGTCGTCGAGATACGCCTCCGCCTTCCGACTTCTTCTTCAGCTGCTGAAGGATGACCGAGTCGCCATGAAAGCCTCCATTTGCTCTTCGATCTTTCCCGATGATCCATGATAGGGCGGCCTCAACTGGTGTGGTACTGTCGTCCAGATCGTGGCCGTAGAGACACATGCCTGCCTCCAAGCGCAAGGTATCGCGAGCCCCAAGTCCAGCTAAGCGTAACTCGTCTTTGGCAGAATCGAGCATGTACTCTGCAATGGCGTCGGTCGCATAAGGAGGAATGCTAATCTCAAAACCATCTTCGCCCGTGTAGCCTCCCCGACTCACTAGGACCTTGGCATCCGTGCCCTTGATGGTCGCATATGTCGACTGTCCAAAGTAGAGCGTGTCCAGTGCTTTTGAGCTCGCGTCATCCAGCACTTGTTGCAAAATGCCAGCAGCCACAGGGCCTTGCAAGGCAATCAGACCTTGGTGTTCCATCACTTTCCACTCTACTGGTGGACTGTTGTCGCCATTCCATGTTTCCATCTCTTGAGCTAGGTAAGCCTTGTCTTTTTCTCGACAGCCAGCATTCGTCACCACGTAGAACTTGTCATCAGCGAGACGTGTAATGACCGTGTCATCTACAATGCCGCCTGTCTCGCGGTGCAGGAGAGTGGATAATGTGGAATTATGTTCTGGGAGGGCAGACAGGGAGGAGGGGGTTATGCGCTCGAGGAAAGCCTGGGCACCAGGGCCAGAAAATTCGTGTTGAACCCTGTAAACGATTACTCAATCGTCCTTTTCATGCCAAAGTGATTGAGGCTCACATATGCCCAACGTCAAACAAGCTCGCCTTTTCTCGAGTCCAGTTGTGTGAGTCGATGATGCTGAGATCGCTGTACTGCACAGGCATAGAATACCCGCCAAACGGGACGAATTTGGCCCCACGAGCCACGTGGAGATCATATAGGCCCGTCCTTCCCAGCTTGTCTGGTTCTGAAGTGGTTGATGCATGTCGCCGTGCAAAGGGAGACAGGCGTATCAACTTGCGGGGTCGCGCAGCCGGGATCGTGAACGATCGGGCGAAAAAGCGAAGGTTTTGAGGGCAGTCTCCTCGCAAACAGCTGACTCCCATGCCATTGGCAATCGGACGCAACACGGCGACTGCGCGCTTCGCCGCCTTCGCCGCCATGGTGTTGTGCGGTGGGAATGATGGTTGACGGGTAATGACAGTACCACAAGTCTTTCGATGTCGGTGACGGCAGCGGCGACCCACAGCTCGAGCCCAAAGGCGGCCCAGGCTCGGAGCTTGAGTAGCCCACCAACAGCTCACCACCAGCCCACTTCGCACCCAAGTCCCCCGGCAAAGCCCGTCAGCCCTCGATTCCGGACTCGCAAACATGTCCAAGGGCACAAAATACCTGCTGGTCTCCCTCCCGACGTCCATAACGCCCTCCAACCACGCCGAAGAAGCTCTCACGGCCCTGCGATCCACCGTCACCAATGATCTAGGCACCGTCTATCCGTTCGCGATCCCAAACTTCAACATTGGAACGCTCGATGCCCTGGTGCAACAGGCAGATGATTTGGCGAAGCTGGACTCGGCCTGCGAGGGCGTGGTGAATAAGGTGGGGGACAGCTTGAAGGGCATAATCGAGGACGAGGAGAGGGTACAGCAGCAGAAGACGATCAACGAGAGTATGAGAAGAGCACCATGCACGCACCGTGGCACGGGCTGCGCTGACCCAACTCAGAGCCCGTCGATCAATATTTGCGGTCGTTTCAGTGGAACAAGGTCAAATACCGAGCAGACAAGTCCATCGCAGATCTGATAGAGTCGCTCCAGAGGGTACGCAACCAGCATGATTCGTATGACTATTCTGATGGAGGCGCAGGAAATCTCAGGCATCGACAATGATGTCAAGGCAAAGTTCCAGCAGTACAACCAAGTCAAGACCAACCTTGCCGCATCGCAACGGAAACAAACGTATGACCAGCGCCTTACATCACGCACTCACCCTGTACAACGGTCGCTGATATGACTACAGAGGCAATCTCTCTACAAAATCCCTCACCTCCATAGTCAACCCCTCTTCACTAATCCAAAACTCCGACTACCTCGACACTCACATCATCGCGGTACCGAATACGAACGTCAAAGAATTTTACAAGACATACGAAACACTATGTCCTATGGTCGTTCCACGTTCTGCAAAGGAGCTGGCAAAAGATGACGAATTTGTCCTTTTCGCAATCGTCACGTTCAAGAAGCACTCGACCGAATTCGTGCACAAGGTCAGGGAACAGAGGTGGACCCCGCGCGACTTCAAATACAAGGAGGGTGGGAAGGAAGAGGAAGCGAAAGAGGTCGAGAAGCTGGACAAGGACGCACAGAAGCTCTGGGGAGAAGCTCTGCGGTTAGGCAGGACGGGCTACAGCGACAGCGCCATGATCTGGATTCACGTGCTGGCTCTGCGAGTCTTTGTCGAGACGGTGTTGCGATACGGTCTGCCGCTAGACTTTGTCTGCGGCTTGGTGCAGGTAAGTCTACTTCGAACATATACACGGAGTTATTACTAACGACAGCCAGACTACGTCCAAATCAGAGAAGAAGGTCAAATCGAACCTCGACACAAACTACTCCTATCTCGGCGGAAACGCCTTTGGGAGAGACAGCAAAGGCCGCATCAAGAAGGACGACCAGGCCATGTCCAACGACCTGCAGACGGCTGGGCATCTGGGCGATCAAGAATACTCGGCGTATGTGTATTACGACTTCGAGATTGTATAGTTGAGATCCACCAGTGGCGCAGCAGTGTTGAGATTTCTGACGAGAGCGTTCACTCAACCTTGGATGTAGCAATAGCTAAACCGCCATTCTATACCATTCTCAGTTTGGTTGATGGATTCTGGCTCCCATTCCTCCATCGCGCATGCAAGGATGATATATGCTGTTTTGACGTCCTAGGAAACTCATTCAGAAGGCATTATTCCCAAGGCTCAGAAAATGTCGCCTCGCTGCATGGACGACCACCGTGACTCTTTAAAATGCGGCTGACGTCGTTCCACTCGTTTTGCATAGACTCAAGTTGCTGTGCAGAGTAAACGGACCGATGTCGCATCAAATTCTCGTGGAATCTTTTGGTAGCTTCCAAGGTATCGAGTGGGGTTTCGAACCACACTTTCTTCATCGCACGACCTTCCCGTTCCTCCCGCACAAACTTCCGTTGAAGCGCATTCACCGAGGCGCCATTACTCAACAGCGCCTCTACGCTTCGAGCCAATGCGTTCGCACTGCACACGTGAAGCAGAGTCTGGCCCGTCGGGTCACCTCCCTGTACGACCCGTCTCCTTCTATCCCCATCTGCGTCCGTGCTGCCAAACACGTAATCCGAGAGCAATCCCCACAGCGTCTCGTCCTTGGGCTGGGGGAAAAAGTCTCGAGATACTGCGGCCAGTTTTTCGAATGCGCTTTGGCCGGACTCAAGCGCCGTATTGACTGTTCCGGTCGAATCAATGTGAGCTCCGCGCGAGAGCAAGAGCTTGAAGATGGCGGGTTGGCCTGCAGTTGCTGCGTGAAAGAGCGGCGAGGTTCCGTGGGAGGAAAGGCGGTTCGCGTCCGCGCCGTTTTGGAGGAGTGTTTGCATGCACTTTATGAGGTTGGGTTGGTCACGTGCTCGGTGCGAGATGCAATCTAGGGCAACGTCTTTGGCGATGTTCTCGGTGCTTACACTTGCTCCATGATCTATCAGACTCTGCATGAGATGATAGTCTCCTTCTAGCATGGCCAGCATCAAGGGAGTGTAGCTTGGCAATTTGTTCTGCCATGTCTGGCGCTCTTTCCTCTTTGCTGTCTCGGCTGAGCTCGTCAGTCTTTCCACGTCTCCTCCGAGGCGAATGATTGCTTTTATTATTTCCTGCGCGTTTCCCATCTCGTCGTATCCTCGAAATGGAACCGAAGAGTACCTGCTCCCCCGGCTGGTTCGGAAAACATGGCTTGAAGCTAGCCTGTGCAAGACTGTGAAACCTTCTTCGTCGGCGCTGTTCACATCTACGGCTTGTGCCCGCGATACCAGAGACTCGAATATGTAAGGATCTCTGTGTAAGGCCGCGATATCCAGAGCTGAAAGACCCATGCAGTTCGGCTCAAAGTAGGTGCATCCTTCATTATCGGGACCTTGGGTCGCGTACAGCCAGCGAATTCGATCATCGTACATGTATGGATCGCTCTTATTTCGAATGAGCGGATCAGCGCCGCTTTCAAGCAGCGCTTTAATCGCGCAGTGACTAGCCGTGGCTACGGCCCAGTGAAGAGGGGTTCCGGCCGGTAAAACAAATGGATAGTGATAGAACGGCAATTCTACAGCGACTAAAGCGTTGGCGTTTGCTCCGGCTTCGCTGAGTTCCTGAACAGCCGCTTTGCAAGTGGTTTCTTCGAATGCAAATGCCCAATGGAGACAGGTCAACCCCAGTCCAGTACATTTAACTGTAGCATCTGCACCACGCTCGAGAAGTGCTCTTGCGTGACTCCATGAGCCGCGGCCGCAAGCCAGGAAAAGTGCAGTCTCTTGTCTTGTCGTCTTCAAGTCGATTTCTAATGAGGTATTTGAGTCAAGGTAACTCGTCAAGTCATCCAGCGTTCCAAAGGCAGCGAGCCAATGCAACGTGCCATAGTCGGTGAATGTCTTCCGAGGACCTCGACCAGGATGATCTGGGGCAACCCCAACATCCCAGTATATCAAATTGAAGCCGCCAGCACGGTGAAATGTCATCAAGCTGTTGGTGAGAGCGTTCGAGTCTAACCTCTTCAACTCGGCTCTGGCATGAATAGAGCCTGTGCTCACAGCTGACATTAGCCACTCCTTCGCTTCATCCCAAGAAATCGTGGCGTCCTCTCCGAGAAAGTGTTTCGCGGTCTTGATAGAAAGCACGCGTGAAACTGGATCACCACGTTCTGCCGAAGATCTCAGGAGTGCTACAATTATTTCGATGGACTTCTCAGAGTTAGCTGGCGGTCGGAAAGTGAAGTTGAGTGCAATCGCAAGAAGCTGCTTTGAAGTTATTGCCGTTGATGTCTCCTGACTATTCGTCCATCGACGGTACAGACTCTTCAGCAAAGTTTCTGGAAGAGCCGGTACTTCCCACGTGAAACCAGGGCCCTTGCGACCGAAAGCCTGTTGCAAGTTTTGGGCCAGTTCCGGTTCAGCATGTTCGCTTTCATATGTTAGACCACGGATACTCTCTGTCGTGAACGTTTTCACTCACCTTTCCAGGTGCATGTTTTCCAGATGTTCGAAATAGTCATTCAGTCTGGCAGGTCTTCCAGAGGGGTTTTCATTCAATGAATCTCGAAGTATCGACGCCAGCATTTGGTAGATATCTTTGGGGAAAGTACCATCCTGTTTCTCGAGGTCTCTCTGTGCCATTGCGGCTGAAGATTCGTGTACATTCGTCGGTGGTGTCGCTCCTCCAATAAAGAAAATACTCCATATAAGAAGACCATATGAGAATCTATCAGCCTCAGGAGAAGAGACCCTGTCTGGGGCTTGCCAGCCTTGTGTACCGCCTGGTGCTGGAAGTCCACCTTCGGCTGCAAATCCAAAATCGGCCAGTTTCGCAACGGTTCTAAATCTGCCCAAGAACAGCAACACGTTCCCCGGCTTAAGGTCCCCGTGGACGAATCCGGCTTCATGAATGGCATCTACGCCTGCTGCAACATCGCCACAAAGTATTGCTTTCAATGATGGGCCAATGTGCGGGTTCGTCTCTAAGTACTGAGCCAAGTCACTGAAAGCGAGCTCCAGGAGCAACAGAAGTGGGTTGTTCCAAGCCTCATCTCCAACTGCCCATCCCAGTAATCGAACGATGTTAGGATGGTTTCTTAGTCGATTGTTGGTCAACGCTTTTATCTCGATATGAATTTGGTGCAAGATCCTTTCATTGTTTCGTTCGGCCAGATCCAGGGCTCGCCCAGAACGGAAGCTGGGTTGTTTGATGGCGACTAAAGACGTATTCCAGGAATTGCGAGTCAGGAACAAGGCCTCTTGCTTAAAAACATGGAACTGGCCACCTTCGCCGATTTTTTCGGCAATGCCTGACAAGAGCAAAGGGCCATTGAGGCCACTTCGCTGTAATGTCTCGATAAAACCTTCCAAAGAAGTCCGGTGGCTCGCACGTTCAGGCGAGAAGCCGGCCCGTGCGAATGACGCAGTAAGAATCCCAGGGCCTGTCCCAAAACTCGTCCCCGAATGCGAATCCCTGTACCTTGCCCCCAGTGCGGACATGGAATGCCTTCGGGAGAGCCAGGCTGAGCTTAGATTTTGACTCGACATGTTTGACTTTGAGAGGCTGAGGAGGCGATGAAAGGTGCGAGTATCCAAATTGAAGCAAAGGTACGGAGCTTCAATCGTGGCGAAGGCGGTATTTTTGTTTCGGCGATTACAAACTTCCCTAATGATGAGCACTGGAGACTTCGAAGACGGAAACACCGGTGGAAACACCGGTGAACGAAAGAACTAAAACTTTCTTCATGGCACACCAGGCCGAGATCCCAAGGTTGTTTCTTTTTTCAGCCTTGCGCGTGTGAAACCACGGGTTGCGGCGACCCCGCCTGTCGGACATCGATAAGAAATCAAATTTTCAGGCACCAGACAGACATAGAAAACATCGCTCCGCCCCCGCCTCTCTGTTAATCCCAGCTGAAGGAATTTGATTACGCCAAACAGTGAGCTCTCAATTACAACGACTTTGCGCGAGTATCGCCACTAGTCTCAATCAAGCTCATGCATCACCAGCCTGGCAAATGATGGAGCCTGATCAAAGAGAAGACAACGTCTCACAAATCTACCTTTCTGAGCAACTTGAGCAGACACTTCCGTACGGAGAGTATGCGTATGTAAAAGTCATCATAATCTATTGGAAAGAGTCAGACAAAGTCAAAGAGTATCAAAAAGAAGCAGAGCGCCTAGCGGTACTTTTCAGAGACAGATTTAAATTCGAGGTGAATCTTTACCTTATCCCGCCCATATGCAGCCACGAAGCTGTACGCAGTTACATCAGCGATCGAGATCTCGGTATTTCCACTATGACCAACGCAAATACCCCATGCCTGCTAATTATACACTATGGTGGTCACGGAGACCAAGATGATGACATACATCACCCGGATGGCGCTCAAGAACGAAGATCGGTATGGCGACCGTAAGTACGTCTGTCTGCATCTGATTTTCTACATATTCAATTGACTTGAATATTCAGTAATCGATCAAATGGACCATCGGTCAAGTGGTACGAGATCCAGCAGTTTTTCTCGTCAGCCAACTATGATGTGCTTCTCCTCCTCGATTGCTGCTATTCAGCTCAAGCTGGTAGAGGTCAAGAGACAATTCCAAAGCGAATTGAACTGCTGGCTGCTTGTGGAAGTCGAGAAGATACACCGGAACCAGGCGACGGTTCTTTTACGATGGTCATGATTAACTTCATGGAAAACAGCCTCGACCAACAGGGATATGTCAAGATATCAGAACTTCACACACAACTTTCACATCGAAAGGCAGATTTGTGGACCACCCCCGTATACATAAAGCTTCGCACCGGCCCGACCGAAGCCAGTGTCAAGCTCGCTCCTTTAGCAGATCTAAGCAAACAACAGGAGAGCAAAATATCTTGGCGTTCAAGAGTCATTCTTATGATACATTCCCCTGAAGTGTTGGATACAGTTTTGATGGACAGAATGGTAAAATGGTTGCGTACAGACAAACCGGTGAACATCAGTCTGCGAGTGGACAGGGTACTCAAAACAACCGCTGGCATCCAAAGCTTCATTCACGAGTCACTTCCTGATAAAGAGGGACCCCTTGTAAAGCCCTTGACCAGGGAAACACTAGGGAAAGTCCGGCTGGTGTGGAACGCAATTCACACTCTCATTGCTGAATATATAGCCCGACATGACGATCCACTGCTTGAAGACGACGCAAGCCAGATTGCAAAAGAGTTTCTTGAACAATTGGAAACAGATAATGCCAAGCTTCTGAGTATCCTTCAACAAGCGATATTGTTGTCCCCCGAATGTTCAGAGACTCAAAACATCGACGCCGCGATTCAAGATCATGCTTCAGACTTGCTGCAAATGACAGATCAGCTCCAGCTTCGGCGCATAATCTGTCAGGCGGAACAGCCCAATTCATCTCATGTGCAAAACGTGTCTGAGCATGTAGATACAGACATGGGGTTGACTTTCGAGGAAGAGAAATCGTATGGACCCCATCAGAGCGATTCGCAAATTCGCGCTATAACGGCTCGCGTTGGTCTCTTAGCCACGCTCATGAAGGCACGCAAGCCAGATGAATTTTGCTGTCTTCCTCTAGTCAGCTGTGAACATCAAGAGTTTCAGTATCGCTTTGTCTACACATTCCAAGTGCCGCAACAGTACGGTCGCACTTTCACATCCCTGCACTCGGCGATACGAGATTTGACAAACGAATACCGACCAACACTGGATGAACGATTTACAATGGCTTCCTGCATCGCCAAGGCCGTTGAGCATTGGCATACTGTCAATTGGGTACACCAAGGCATCTGCTCGCACAACATCTTCCTTTTCACGCCACGTGAGAGCAATACGAAGACGAGATATGATTTCTCGTCTCCATTCCTCCAAGGTTTCGACTTTTCGCGACCGAACGCGAAGCCTTCTCTCGAGAACCACGTAGAGGATTTGAAATACGACGTATACCGCCATCCGGAACGTCAAGGGCCCTCTAGAGAAGGTCACAAGAAGATCCACGACCTCTATTCACTGGGAGTCGTTCTTCTAGAGATTGGGACATGGGGAAGCGCGATTGATATGATCAAACGTGTCACTCCGGAAGGCAGAGATGTGACCAAAGAAGACATGTTCAAATGGTTAAAGCGGCACGCTAAACAACGCTTGGCTCATCATTTAGGCGAGGAGTACCAGCAGGCAGTAATGACGTGCTTGAATTCGGATTTTGGAGTGTCAATGGATGATGATAGGAATACCATGCTCGCGAACGCGTTCCGAGAAAGAGTTTTGGACAAGTTGGCCAGCTGGAAACACGTCCATTGACAGTACTTCCGTCTCTCATATATGACTAGGTTGAATGTTCTAATTCTTCCTCTGCGAACTCTTTTCCATTATCAACTGCATTGCCGTTGGCATCTTCGAGGGTGTACTTATTTTCGTTTGCATTGGACACCGTGTACGGACCACGAAGGCCTTGTGTCAGAGTGGCCTTGATGCGAACCGGATCATTCTTTCTGAATTTCTGATCCTAGGATGCTGGCTCAGTGTGTTTCAGTTTCACGAGAGCTTGGTAAAGGATTACCTTTGCATAGCGCTTGATGGAAGGGCGGGCTTCTTCCTTCTTCAGCGGACCGGCCCAACGAGATTTCTGTACAATGAGCGAGAAGCTCCTTTCTATCTTTGGCGCACTCACTACAGGGATTCCTCTTTCCTCAGGCGGGTCCATTGCTAAGGTTGATTCTGCTAACTCAAGGTGGGAAAGGCGTTAGTTGAGATTTATGGTCTCATGACAACGTACAGTCTTAAATGTGGACGGAAGAGCGGCTCCATCAGCCTTCTTGACCGCGAATCCCAACGTGGAATTGAGTTATTGGGCGACTCGAATGCATGCACCAATGCACCATTTTGCCTTCTTCTCTCGGCACATCTCTGATTGGATAGTGAGGTACCGGTGAAGTTTGGCATGCGTATTTTGCTTTTGCTGCGGGCAATCGCAAATCAGAAGGACCGAGGGTCGATTTGACTACAGATATCGATAAACAGCCTCAAGCTCGATCAATTGGAATCATCTTGACTCGTGAATACCCCCTGCGCACATTCTCCAGGGGTCACCTCTATTGCAGCGCTGGTCAGAGCATGTCGGTACTTCCCCTCTACCGACAACCATCTCAGTGTACGTTGCGAATATCATGCTCAACTCACATGCTTGCTGACTTTGAGTTCAGTTGATAGCTTCAGATCGGGATACCCAAAATTCACAGCTCTTCTCGCCTTGCATCCTGCATTCCAAAATTTTCGCCGCTTTTCCAGAGTAAGGCTGAGGTTACTTTTGGTCAAACAAGATGAGATTGTGGAACTGGAGAGCTCGCTAGATCAAATAGATACCCAGGAGAAACGCGCTCTGTTTCTCGGTTGTCGCCGGCGCGATACTAACAATGAGCGACAAGAGCTGCTTTCAAAAATGAGGATCTCAATATCGGAGTATGGTAAGTGTGTCCGTTGTGAGATTTCCATTCGCATCCACTGACCAGAACCGAGACTCGATGATGAAAGACTATCAGCATGCATTGCATCTTCCAGACGCAAATCAACGAGATGTTGTAAGCGTACAAAACTGGATCAATGGGACTGGTTGCATTGCTCGAGCTGAAACTGCATATTTAGACCGGATTGATGACCTTGCCGGCATGGCAAGATCACACGATGGCGCAAGCCACCGCACCGAGATTGCGGTAGAGAAGATTGCTTCAATACTTGGAGCTTTCATTCGAAAGGTAGTGCATATCAAGGCTAATGGACAAAGCGAGATAACTAACTATGAACAGCGACTACAATTCCTACCAGAAGCGATGAAACCCGGTCGAAGTGACCTCACAAAAGACACAAACATATTCCTCATGGGCCGGCGCCTGCGCTTTTTCGTCAACGTAGTGACGTCTGCAATCGTTGCAGCGATTCTTCTGGCGCCTGTGGTGGCGCTATTCTGTATCAGAAGCGCTTTGGGTCGGCTCATTATGTAAGTTCGTGTGTGGATCGGTACAAGGTGTATTGAGTATGGTACAAGTGTGGTGTAGGTGTGACCCAATATATATTCGTAATGTGTAGGAAGGATGGCTGGCGAGCAGCCTTATGTACATGATGATAGGTCACATGTAGACACGTGACTTGGGCTTACACACCTCTCTCAGTTTTGAACGTAGTTTGAAGCTGATGTGATCGTAGGCCATCCTCTACCTTGTAAGGTAGAGCTGCTCAACACCCAGTTATATATGCGGTGGGTTGCCGCGGCCCGGCTTATATACGCGGTGGGCTGCCGCTTGTTGGTGCAGTGCCAGATGGGCGACCTTCCGCCGTCG